>PVJX010019015.1:0-35555 GCA_004027295.1 Dolichotis patagonum
ACATCCAGTTTTCCAGCACCACTTGTCGAACAGTCTATCTTTCATCCAATGTATGTTTTAGTTCCCTTTGTCCAATATCGAATAGATGAATGTGTCTGGAGATGTTTATGTATCCTCTCTTTTGTTCCAACAATCCATGTATCTATTTTTGTTTCCATACCATGCAATTTTTATCACTGTTGCTTTGTATTGCAGCTTGAATTCAGGTACTGTAAAGCCCACTACTTTGTTCTTGTCCAAAATTGCCCTTGCTATTCCAGATCTTGTCTGGTTCAATATGAACTTTCAAATTGTTTTTTCTAGTTCTGTAAAATATGCTGTTGGTATTTTGAGTGGAACTGCATTGAATCTGTATATCAGTTTTTGAAGTATGGCCATTTTGCCTATCCAGATTTTGCCTATTCAGGATCAGGGAACATCTTTCCATTTTCTGATATTCTCTTCGATCTTCTTTTTCAAATGCCAAAGTTTTCTTTGTAGTGGTCTTTCATTTCCTTGGTTAGGCTAATTCCATGATAGAAAAAAATGTCTTTCTATGATAAAAGAACAGCTCAAAAGATATATGATTGCTAAAGCAACACTCCTGAAAATATTCAAGAATATCCTTGACAGAAAGAACGAAACTGACAGAGCTAATAAAATGAAAACATTTCAGATAAAATGAAAACACCAAATCAAGTCAATGGATCAACAACAAGAAGAAAGCATGGAAAAGAAAAACAAAGTTGTTTGGAAGAAGGAAATGATAGTAAATAATCAACATATTTGAGTAATATCTCTCAATGTTAGACCAAAAATTAAATGATGGAAAACAATTATTTCATGCCCAAGGATCCCCAAACACGCGTGGGTAGCAATTTTAGTCATAGTCATGGTAAACATCAGGGTAAAACTGATTAGAAGAAACAAAAATGGTCATTACATAGTATTTAAGGGAACAATCCAATAAGGGTCTTTTTTTATAATGAGAAACAGAAGGGAGTAGAATACCACGAGACAGTACTCATCTGTAGGCTTACTTTATCACTCCATCCATTTCAGCTTTCTCCATCGTTGGAACGTCTGGGGTCAGTATCTGTGTAATCTGTCCCCTTCATCTGGGCTGAGTAGAAGGTAGTGGTTTTGCTTGAAGAATGAGAAATTTTGAAGAGCCATTTGTCTCACCTGGACCCTGACTTCCTGGGGCTGGCATCTTCATATTCTTATCCATATCTTATCTTATTCATCAGGGCTGAGGAGAGGAGGAGTTGGTCACACCGTAGGCTTGAAGAAGTTTGGAGAAGTTGCTTGTGAGTAAAGAAAAAATCTAACTTTTAAAACTTCATTTGGCTACCTTAATTACACTATCCCTTTTTCTTATTTCACACCAGCCACACTGTTTTTGACATAGAAGTTCCTTGAAAATTTCAAGTGGGCTGTTGCTACAGGTTCTGACATTTTTGATAATTCTTTTGCCTACAAAATTTTTCCTCCAGATAGCCTCATGTCTGCATCCTTTCTCTATTTTGGTCCTCTGTTGCGTTGTTTTACCTCTGATTGGGTTTTTGAAGTAGCTACCATCCTTCCACCATAAATTCTTATCCATTCCCATGTTTATTTTTCTTTACATCACTGTCATATTACACTTTTACTATTTTATTGATAATAACAATTGTTAATACATTGCATGTAGTTATCTTTAAATTAGTTACTCAGAGTACAAGATATCTTCATTTTTCTGTCCAAACAATATTAGCACACACTTTTATTTTCATTGAACTAAGACAAATTAGTAGTATAAGCATCTTAACTATCATATATATTTATCATACATATGATAATATACATATTATTTTTTTTCAGCTTCTCACACTGAAGAGACACAATACAATGTTTACACTTGCAAGTCTGATTTATTTTACTTCTTAGTATGGTCTCTAGTTGCATCCATTTACCTATAAAATTCTCAAGTTTATCCTTCTTTATGGCTGAGTAGTAGTCCATTGTATAAAAATACCACATTTTTTAATCCATTCTTTGGTTGATGGGCATTTAGGTTGTTTCCAAGATCTAGCTGTTACAAATTGTGCTACTGTGAACATGGGTGTACATGTGTCACTGTGGTACAATGTTTTTAATTCTTCTGGGAAGATACCCAGAACATTTTTACCTTTAAAAATGTATATATGTCTCTTGTTTGATTCAGAATATAAACTTAACGAGGGCAGGCAATTCTGTCTGTTTTGTTCTCTGCTGTATCTCCAGCACAACTAATGGATGAATGAAAGCTTCTAACCATTAATAAGTTCTTGACTGACACTTTAATTTTATATCTAAGGACTTAAGCTTGGCCTTTTACTTACTGTTGACCTTGGAGAAATTACTTACTCTTTTATTAAAGTTTCAATTAAGTCTCTATTTGCTCTTATATTCTGACAAGTACTTATTGACCTTTCCATTCTGTGTAATTTTGTAGAAATTAATTCTTTAGGCTTCAAGAAGCTCATCTGAAGAATGGTAAATATAGAACTTCTTTCATAGAATATCATGATGATTAAATAAAATAATGCACAGAAGCAAGTTAGTATACTATCTGACATATATTAACATTTGAGCAAATATTTGTTTTTTCTGTTTTTTAAAAATATTATTTTTATTATTTAAAAGCTGCATTATTTTAAATGAATTCACCAATAATCTTCCACTTTCCAGTGTATACTAAGAGGAATATGATGATGTTTTTCAGATTGTTCATGCCTTAAAAATAACATGTGGAGAATTTACAAGAACCCATTTTACCAATTTTGTAAAAATATTCAAAGCTTTATTATGCAGAAGACCCACAGCATTTTGTCTGTCTTATAGGGATAGTAACTGAACTGAGAACTCTGAGTCACAACCACTCAGAAATACTTAGCACATGGAAAACAAAGACCTTTTGTTTTCCATGGATCTTTGTTTTCCATGTGCTAAATTACCATGTGCCAAATTGGCTGCTTTATTCTCTGGGAAATGGAATATGCATTCACATTGCTAAATTTTAGAATGTTGTGGTTTGTATTAAATTTTCTAAATCTAAATTGGATGACTGGTTTGAGGAATATGAACAAGACTTGTATGCAATGAGTTTAACATCCCAAAATGGACAACATCTGTACTCATCGAGTTTTGTGGAATATAGGACTATCATTAAATGGACATACAGGTTTCTTTTTAAGATTGGATTCACAAGAAGCAACAGTTAGGGCCCGGGAATTTAGCTCAACAGCATAAGCACCTGCCAGTCAAGCATGAGGTCAGAGTTTGATAAAATAAATAAATAAATAAATAAATAAATAAATAAAAGCAGCGATGGCTATTGATTTTGTGTCATTCTTTCAAAGGGAACCACAACAGTTGTTACCTGGAGAAACTCTACTTATTTCATTTACGTTAGTAATTTATAGACATAAAAAAAGGTTAGCTAGTGGAAACAATTGTAATTAGAATATGGCAGTTTGTGATCCTCATTAATTAAGGCCAAACTGATAGTAAAAGGAGCTAATATTATAAAACCTATTCTTACCAGAACATTTTACAAATTGTTAAAGGACAGCAAAGGTTGTTAAAATTTTACCTTATCTTAGTGTCTTAAAAAAACAGATCTTTCATAAATTGAAAAATTTGTAATATAAGATGTCAAAAAATTAAAATAACAAATTTAAAAGTTATTTTCATGTATATTGGGAAATTAGCATGGCTTTCTTTTCATATAGAAAATATTTTTACATCTTTCAACATCTTTGGTAAGAACAATGAAGTTCTTAAAACCTGAACTTGACACAATATTTTGGTCTTTATAGGAATAGGATATTAATATGTTAAAATAAACTTCATGTGAGATACATAAAAGTGAGAGATTCTATGGTAGAAATTTATTTTGAATGACTGAATATTCAAGTAAATGAAATACTGTGCCTTTAAGTTATCATAATATTAGGAGCACTCTGTTTCAAGAGCTCACACTGTATATTCTTTGAGTGCATTTTAATTCTGACCAGTAAAATGCTTCTATGGTCTCATCAGTGAGTCCTGAAATTCTTTTCAGTCACCTACTCAGAAGGCTTACTCCAGGTTACCACTCTACAGGCTAACTCCTCAGATTCCATCTGATGACAACTTGTGGTGAACCAGCCTGGAGGCAAACTGAGTTTTGCATCTCTGTCTTGGTTACTTTTCGCATTGCTGAGATAAAATATCTCTGTTAAAAGAGAAAAAGGTTATTTAGCTCACAGTTTGTAGAGGTTTCAGTCCACAATTGACTGGTTCCAAGGCAGGGTAGCATGGCAAAGGGACATCCTAGCAGAAACAAAACAAAACAAAACAAAACAATTCACAGCAGGCAGAAGGCAGGCAAGCTACAAGCAACAAGAAGTGACACTCTTTCTGTCCTTTATAGTTTATCCAGGCTACCCACCGGTAAGTAGCACTCACAGTTGAGGTTGCATGGTGGTGTGCAACCTTAATCCTAGCATCACATCATGAGTCAATCCCAGCAGTACATCTTTGATCCCAGCAGCACACACCCTAGATCCATTCACCTCCAAAAAGTCCTATGTATGACTACATGAAGCTTTGGGGGGACATCTAGATACAAGCCATACCACTTTCTTTCCTTGATTTAAGGACAATGAGGATGAAAGCAACATGAGAAGCCACTCCCACATACATTGAGTAATGGGAGAATTTTAATATAGATAACTGTAAGGCCTACAATGGGACACACCCATCTTTTTGGTAGGTCTCTTCAAGGTACCCATGATTGTCTTCAAAGAGAAGAGAAAAATGCAGTGAATTACAGATACTTTTCCCTCTGGTTCCAGATCTATTTGTGCCTTTATATTTGTTTTGTGAAATGAGAACAAGAAATATAACAATGATAAATTTTTTAAAACTCCAGAAGTATTAAAACAGTATATATGAGGTTTTTATTTTACTATTGTACAAAATTTCCCAAAACTGTTATATTTTTAAAAGTTGACAGTCTCACTTTATTTTATTTATTTACTTATTTTGAGACAGGGTCTTGATACACAGTTCAGATGGGCATTGAACTTACAATGTGGCTCCTGGCTGGTCTCAAACTTATGATCCTCGTGCCTCCGCCTCTCAAGTGCTTGAATAACAGATGTGTGCCACCATGCCTGGCTAATACTGTCATAGTAAATTTCTACCCTCAACTTCAAAAATGTTAATTAGATATATAAATCATTTTCCCCCAGCATGCCTTGTATGAATTCCTGGTATCATTTTTCAGGAATGTCTTTTTTCTTTTAGAACACCTGGGTCCAATTTTTTTTTGTCAGAAATACTTTTATTTCTCTTTTCTATTAGTTCATATCTGTACTACATAACTGTTGTAAACTCAATAATCCAGAATGTGCCTTTAAACCCGTTCTCTTTTTGTAAGGACTTAGGTGATTGCCCCTGTCTGTAAGATTTGTATAATTGCTATTCAACTTGCAACCTTGTAACTTACCCACTGTGCAATCCCTTCTACCTCCCTGGTTCCTATGGAGACAAACTGATCTTCAAGCTTTATCCCCTCCCCTTGCAGAGTGCAACTTTGAAAACACCCCCCCCCCATGTGCACACTTCCCTGATCGGCTTCTGGGACAGTGTCTCCACTGAGCTCAGCTAATAAAAGTGCTTTTCTTTTTTATTTTTGGAGTCTGTTGTTTTTCCCCATCACAATAATGTTTACATTCCTTGGAAGAAATTGATACATGTACATAATATATCTTAATTCCTTTTTCTTCCCTCCCACTCCCTCCACCCAACTCTTGATTCCTTCCTGTTTGTACATGTTTGCAATACATAACGTTTATATTCCTTGTGTGTTGTTATGTGTACATAACTCATTTTAATTCCTTTTTTTTATCCCATTTCCTTCTTCTCCCTCCCCTTTTCTTGTATCTCTTGATCACCTTGCCCTTTGAGAAATACCTACCTCCCTACTTCCTATTATGTTTTATTTTGCTCTTTATCTGTACTTTGGGTTTCTCACATAGGGGATACCGTATAATGTTTAAGCTCATGTGTCTAATTTATTTCACTTAAGATTACTGTCTCAAGGTGCACCCATTTCCTATAAATGACTCAAATACAGTATATCTTTCTATATGGCAGAGTAGCTGTCCATTGTGTATTATATAACACATTTTCTTTATCATTCATCTGTTGGTGAACATATTAGGCTGCTTCCAAGATTTAGCTACTATGAATTGTGCTGCTATAAACATAGGTATACATGTATGGCTGTAATGTGATGCCTTTAGCTTCTTCAGGAAGATACCTAGAAGGGGAATAGCTGGATTGCATGGAATTTCTAATTTTAGTTTTTTTTTTGAGAAATCTCTAGATTTTTTGAGGATTTCCATAGCAGTTGTGCTAGTTTACATTCCACCAACAATGTAAACGCTTTCCTTTTCTCACAGCCTTATTAGCATTTGTTATTGTTTGATTTCTTAATGATAAACGTCCTTTCTGGGGTAGGATGGAATCTCAGTGTTGTCTTAATTTGTATTTCTCTAGTGGTCAGTGATGCTGAGCATTTCTTCATATTGCTCATATTTCTTCATATTGCTCATTTGTACTTCTTCTGTACTTCTGTACTTCTTCTGTAAAGTGCCTGTTCATTTCACTTACCCATTATTTTTGGATTGGTAAACCAATTTTCTTAAAATGTAAAATGAAGTAAAACTGGATCATCAGTTCCAGCTGAAAAATGTTATAATTTGGCAGAAACTATAACATCAGATTATTTATACAAAACAAAATGAGTTATTTAAAAATACTGTTAACATCTTTTAGAAAAGCATCAATTAAATTGTGTTACCTGGAGGAAGTTAGAAAACAAAGTTAATCTATCTGAAACAGAACTCATTGCTTTATTGTTAAAACCCAGGTAGTTAACACCAGGATAATCTATCTAGTTATCCAAGCCTGAAACCGGGCAGTCATTTTTGACTTCTCTGTTTCATTTTCTGCTTATTAAAACACTAAGGATTCTCATTCATTTTACTTCTCTAGTATCTTTTTCAGATGACAGCTCATCTCCTCTGCCCAGGCATAACTTTCCTTTTGTCTCACCCATTCTGTTAAAACTGGCTCCTAGAAGCTGATGGCTGTGGCAGTACCTACAATTCTAGCACTGAGGAGGCTGAGGCAGGAGGATCTTGAGTGCAAGGTCAACCTGGGCAACTTAATGAATCCCTGTCTCAAACAGTAACAAACAAAACAAAACAAAACAAAAAACCCCCAAATAAAAAAAAGTCTAACTCCTGGCTCATATCCCTAAAATCATTCTTCATGCTAACAAATTTTCTTTTGAATGTGACAGTGCCATGCTTTCTGCTCAAAATCTCTTGAAGACTAAGAGATACAATCTAAAATCTAAACCCTTCTGAACAGGGCCTCCGTATCTGTTCTGTGTCTGCAGTCTCATCTCTTGCTGTTTTCCTCACTTGATCCTCAAACACACCGCAATTCTTAGACTCCTACCAATCAATCTCTTTCACAACTCCAGCACTTTTGCCCACTTATTCAAAGCTATCCTTTCCCTTTTGTCCACTGAGCCAACACTGTTCACTCCTCTGTTCCCCGAAACTGTGAGGCAAATAGCATTCGCAAACTCTCATTTCTTCCCAAGCCACCTTCCACACCACTTGCCCCTTGATTCTATAAAAACCATCATTCAATGATTATGCAACACTGTAGGTGCACACCGATTACCTTCCTAAGATTGTGAGTGCTTAGGAGGCAGAAATAGTCTTTTTACTTTTCCCAGCTCATCTATCTTACATCTGACGGTTTCTTGGCTCTTTTTGAATTTTATTTTATTTATTTTATTTAGACAACAATTGAAACTAAAGAACTCTGGGGAAAAACAGAATCCAGAAGAACAGAATCGTTGGGGGCAGGGAGAGTGAAATCTCGCGATACATAGGTCCTTCGCCCGCCAGCTCACGCTGCTTACCAACCGTTAAGGCCCAGGCACGTGCTGTTCCATGTGCCGTTCCACGTGCCGTTCCACGTGCCGTTCCACGTGCTGTTCCACGTGCTGTTCCACGTGCCTCGCGCTGTGGAGCGCTTTTTCCTGGCTTTGCGGGGCAGGGGTGGGGTTCTGAGGTAGAAGCTCTTAGTTCTTCCTGCTGCCCTCATGAATAGCCGCTCACGTGGGCACTAAGCCCATGGTGTCCACCTGCTAACTTTTCAGGCATAAGGTCTGGTGTCTCGAATACTTTTAATACCCTAAGCTGAGGAGCCCTCGAGAGGCTCTGGCTCCTGCCGCCTTCACTTTGGCGGTGGTAGTTCAGGAGCCGCAGGGTTCCTGGGCGACGGGCAGAATCCGACCGGGCGGAGGAGGCGCGGTCTTTCTTTTGGGGCGTCTCTGGGACCGGGTTCCGGTGTCTCGCGGGCATCGGGCGGCGGTGGGGAGCGGGGAGCGCGGCGGGCGACGCGGCGGCGGGCCGGGGCGGGCCGGGGCGGCCATGGCCCCGCGGCGGGCTTCGTCCCACAGTGCGGGGCGCGGGGCGCCCTCTGTGTAGAGGATAAACTTTTCCAGTGAAGTAATGGGACTCGCTGTCTCCCTCCCAGGGCGATAGAGAGTTCCCGCCGAGGCCGAGAAGATGGAAAAGCAGAAGCCTTTCGCGCTGTTCCTGCCGCCGCGGCTGAGCAGCAGTCAGGCGGCGCAGGCGGGGCAGCCGCAGAGCGCGGCGGGGGCCGGCGGCGTCCAGCAGGTAGCCTCGCGGGGCCGCGGCTGACCGCGCTTAGCTGCCGGGGGGAGGCAGCGGGGCTTTCCTGCGCTGTTTAAGATCTGCGTGGTCTGCGGCTACTCCTGAGACGTGCCATGAATGGAGTAGTACGATTTAACTTCGGAAAACTTCCGAGGGAAATTGGGAATATTTGGACAAGTGCTTGCCTACAGGTAGTAACTAGTATGACAGAGTTTCGGGATTTGCTTTGAACTTCCTGGTGGGCAAGATGAAGAGGGGAAAATGCAGTAGAAATGGCGTTGAAACAGGAATTATACCAAGTTGCTCAGCTGGAACAGAGCTTTTGTTATTAAATTATTTTACAGATTTCTCATGTGGTACTTCATATTGAAAGGGGAATGATATAATTAATTTCAAAAAAATTTTTTGCGATGAGGGTCTCGCTGTGTAGTGCAGGCTGGCCTTGAACTTGCGTATGTAGCCCAGACTGACCTCAAACTCACAGTAATCATCCTGCCTCAGCCTCCTTAGTGCTTAATTTCGATTTTATAAGCTACATGTAGTAAACGTTTTACGGTTGCTAAAGCCAAACGTATGTAATTTTAGTGCTTTTCAATAGACAGACAGTAGTCATTTCTATTGAAAAACCATAATGAAATTGAAGTAAAGTAATATTCTGTACTACTGGTTAAAATTACTGTTTTTGAAACTTACAAAGCTTGTGTTAAGTAATTTTTGGCTGTTTTATTTACCCATAAAAATACTTGATTAAAATTTTTTCTTTGTTTACATTGTAAAAGTATCAGAAATTTTAAACAGCATTAAAGAATTTATAATTGCATTTACTTCTTAGGCAGATACGTGTTGTATATTTGTGTATTGCGTTGCTGGATAGCAAAGTGGTATGGAACAATATATTTAACAACGTCTTTTCTTTTTCTAGAGTTTCAACAAATGTACTGAAGATGATTTTGGTTTTCCATTTGCAGCGACTCATCTCTCCAAAAATAGGGAAAACCTTGACTCAGGTAGGGTCCTGGAAAAGTAATATATTGGTGTACACAGAATCATTTTATTATAAATATTGCCAGTTATTGAAAATCTAAGTATGTCTTGATAGTCTTGATATTAAACCTATGCATAATAAGTAACAAAGCTAATATGTTGACATATTTAATACTGTTTATCTCTTTTTAATCCCACGTTTATCTTGCAGGTCCTGCTTTACAAAATGTTAACTGTTTGCCTATGCTTGAGCAGGTCAGTTAAGCATAGTGTATGGATATAGTTCTAGTGTTTCAAGAATAATTGAGTCAATAGTAGCCAGGAGAAGAAAGGAAATTTTGACACTAGCAGGCCCCAGAGGAGTAATCAAAGTCTGAGGTGTTGATTACCGAGAGCTTATCTTTTTTACAGGGTGAGCTTATCTTTTTTATAGGGTGGTAAACAAAAGTTACAAGAAAGAGATATGCGTTAGCTGAAGGTTATGGTACGATGGGTATCTGTTGGTGAGCATAGTTATGTGTAGCCAAGTTGTTTTTAGCACATTCACAGAAGTTTGAATTCTATGATAAGTCGTATTTAGCTGAATTCAGTGGCAGAGAACAGAATGCCTGCCAACTTTATTGAACAAAGTGGCTGCAGTTAGGTCAGGATTTCTGTTTTGCTAAGAGGTATTGACCTCTTATTATTTTTTTTTTAATTTTATTTAAAGAGAGAAAAAGAACCAACCAGACAAACGAGAAAAATGGTAGCAGCAATACAGAATTCTAAAGAGAAAAAAAGAACCAAAACCAAATACACAAAAAATCAAAACAACAACAACAAAAAAACAAAAACACTTAAGAAATCGCCACTTGATAAGTTACATACTCTCATCATTGGAAATAGTTGTTCAAGTTACAAAATTAAAGCATACAAAGTAGACATTCAAACAGTGAGACTATTAACAGTTCTGCTCAACAATCTAACAAAAACAATGATATGGTATTGACCTCTTATTTGAAGAAGAAAAACTCTTTTGTTATTGAATTACTAGTCTTGTGTATTTAATTGCAATTATTTGTGAACTCTCAAACTTATTTTTTAATAGAAAAATACTCATTTTATAGGTTGATAATTCTGGCAGTCGCCACTATCAGGAAGGACTAAAAGACTCGGATTTTGAGGTCAGATTTGTATAATTGGAGTATGACTATTTATGATGTATTATTTATTTATTTTGAAGTTTCAGAAGGATTAATATTAATGTTTTCAAATACATTCTTTTAAAGGTTTATTTTGGCTTTGTTTTTCTTTTAATGTCACTGAAATACTAGGCTTATATATTTTCCTGAGTTATAAAAGCAGTCATTTTTTAAAGAACAGTTTAATTTTAAATCCTATAAATTAAGAATAAGGTAATGGATACAGTATGTGAAAAGGCTGAGTGTCAGGCTGATATTTTACAAAATAATCTTTGAATTAATAGATGAAATTAATCATTTGGAAGATTTATTGTGTAAGGCATTTGTAGGATATACTGTAATTTTGATGTTATAAAATATTCATAGTATGTACAGGTATTAATATCTTTTAAATGAAGGAAAATTCAGTGGCCTGATAAAGTACTATATGTTTATTGCCGTGATTATTGTATCACAGAATTTAAAAATAAGGAATCAGTTAAGTATTTGAAAACAGCTCTTTAGCAAGCAGAAATCAGTTTTTTTTTTTTTTAAAGGCCGGGGGTGGGGGGCGGAGCTTAGTAGTAGAGCACCTGCCTAGCATGCAAAAGGTCCTGGGTTTGATATTCGGCACTGTAAAAAACAAAAAAAAGGAAAAACAAAACTCCCCAAATGCACAAAAAAAACCTACTCTGGCCTTTACAGTATAATGTAGATAAAATAGCTAGAAATCTAAACAAAACTTTAAGCTCAATGAAAGTTGTTTCTTGTATTCACTGTTATTTTTGTCATTTTTAAAATTTCATGTTCTTGAGGTTAACCTTCAGACTTTAATTAAAACATTTCAAGACTATTTGTTAAGATTTATAAAATTTTTTGGGAAGAGTGATTTATTTTAGGTTTTACCCAGCCAGAGTCTCTCATTGGCTAAGATGTTTCTAACATACTAAGTACATTTCAGTCATTTAATTTTATTCATGAAAGAAATTTAATAAAGTGATCAGTAATTTTAGTGAAATAGCTAGTATTGCGTTAATAATTTAACTTTACTTTGCTTAGAATCCTAATTTATCCAAGATTGAATTAAGGTTTTTCTCTCCTGACTAATGAAAATTTATCTTTGATTTAGTTTCTTAATTTGAGTGGTGATTGAACTGTTGTGAAAGAGGCCTTTAAGATCTTTCTGCCTTAGCAATTTGAAAGAGTTAAGGTAGCTTTCATTTTGGTATTAGAGTGTAAATTGAGGAGATAGGTGGTTGCCATTAGTATGTGTACATGGGAAAGCTCTAGTTTGGTTATAATTTTGGATAACTGATATTTGCAAGGAAATTTTAACAGAATTCAGAGCCAATGAGCAGAATGTACTCAAAGCTGTATAAGGAAGCTGAGAAGATTAAAAAGTGGAAAGTGACTGTAGAATCTGAACTGAAGCAAAAAGAAAATAAGTTGCAAGAAAATAGAAAGATAATTGAAGCACTACGAAAAGCTATTAAGGAGCTGCAGGTATAATAAAGTTTTGAATAATAAATAGAATATTATTTCAACATAAATTGTGTTAACTTGTTTTTATAATGGGAACTTTTGAGGGACAGTGGTTTTTGAAGTTTCATTGATACTAGTTGCAGTTTAACTTCAGTAATGAGCACAGAAGACAAAACTACAAAACATAATATGAATTATTAGGGAAATTGTTTAGATAAGGCCTGATTTAATGATGCTAATTTATTGAAGATGTAAATTTTTATTAATTCCTATTACCATTTTATTTGATCTAAATTGCTTTTATTAGAATGTTTATATATAAAACTTTGAAACTGCTTAGCTTTGATGTATAGCACAGTAAGAAAAATGTTGAGAAAATTAGACGGATAAAACTGTTTCAAAAGAAGAGAAAATAATACTGCATTAATATATTGTTGAATGCTTTTTTTTTTGGTCTTTTGTGAGGCAGGGTCTCACTAAGCAGTTCAGGTTGGTCTTGAGCTCACTTTGTAACCCAGACTGGTCTCGAACTCACAACAACAATCCCCCAGCCTCAATCTCCAGAGTGCTGGGATTACAGGCGTGCTCCATACCAGCTTGAATGCTTTTTGTATATCAGCAAGTTTTATTTTAGATTGCAGAAAGTGAGACCCATATTCTAATGGGAATCCATAAGCTGTGACAAAAAAAATTTCTTTTGTACAGAAAGAAAAGAATCCTTGTAGGCTACTATGGCATGTTAGTAAAGAGATGCTTAATGATTATACTTTTGTTTATTTTACTAAGCAAAAAGTGATGAACTGTTCTTCTGTTTTATAAATTAGTTTGAAAATGAAAGAGTAAGTTTGAAATTAGATGCAGAAATTCAAGAAAATAAAGAACTAATAAAAGAGTAAGTAATATAGTAAATTTTTTCCAAATTATTAAAACAGTTTTAAAAAGCTATTAACTACTTTTTGTGTGTTACAGTATATTTATCATAAGTAGAATTCTACATGAAGGCTGTGGAAAAAAAGTACATAATGCATTCTGCATTCTTTTTTTAAAAATTACTTTTCCATTCTGCATTCTTGCACTTGGCAAGTTGGTGGTTACTGTTCAGTAACTTACAGTGTTTTAAAATGTCAAGCATCAGAAGGAATCCTTATTTGGTATCAAAAAAGACACCTGGTAACTTCATATCCACAATTGCTTTTATATATTGTCTGCCTTTCCATTGCACTATTGCCATGGGCACAGCATTTGTGAAATAGAACTCAGCTTAGTTCCAAGCTTATTTTCACTCTAAAATTCCTGTTTTTTCCAGTGTAATAGTTTATTTCTACAGAAAAATTTTAAGTTGGAAAATGATGTTTAGCTGCTGTGTGTTAGTGACTTTGAGGAGGCAGCTAAAGGTCTTATTCATGTAATAAGTTACCTTATTTTTGTTTTGAAGGTTAGACATCTAAAACATCTTTTGGACATTTCATAAATGAAAAGCCTAACCTATCTTATTATTTGTGTATTATAATCTGTGGTCTATTATTTCTTGAAAAATTATGAATAGCAATTTGGGTAGAAACTTAAGGAGTTGTCACGTTAGCTTACAGAGAGGCAGTTACTGGGTTATCTTTGCTAATAGTACTTACAGTCACTAAGTACTACTGTTTTGATAGTCATTTGTATGATACATGATAGATATTTAAAAAATTTTTAAAATGCAAAACTTTAAACTTTTCTTTAAAAATTATATTTCATAACTTTTGCACATGATTTTACTTTCAGATCAGATTATGCTTAGGCCAATGGTTTTCTTTATTGCAGGAATAATGCTACAAAGCATTTATGTGATGTTCTCAAGGAAGCCTGTAATAGATCTTTGGAAAAGGCAAAGAAATGCAAGTATCTTTCTTGTTTTATATGATTTTATCAATTTATTATTATTATTATTTTGGTACCAGGGATTGAACTTGTGATTTCTCACTTGCTAGGCAGGTGTTTATGCTCCTGAGCTATATCCCCAGCCTCAATTTATCATTTACTTAGTGACAGGAGCACAAAAGACAAATATTGACTTTTCATTATTTATAATTAATTTTGACTTGAATAAGATTTATATGTCTCAGTTTTTTTCTGTAAGTGGTAACTAAATTCTTAGTTCCTTAAGTTTTAAACTGTCAAAAAGCTTTTAAAAAAGGTAATGCTGCTGGGTTTTGAGGTACATGCCTATAATCCCAACACTTTGGAGATTGAGGCAGAATGATTGCCTCAAGTTCAAGGTCAGCCTGGGCAACACAGTGAGCCCAAGGCCAGCCTACACTACATAGTGAGACCCTGTCTCAAACCAAAAAAAAAAAAAGTGAAAACAAAAGCCATGTATTTCACTTGGCATTTATGGTTGATCCCTAAGTTTCAGACTTAACGTTCTCTTCTGGGGGCAACAACCAGAAATTGAATCAAGAATAAGATATATAACCATGTTTGTTATAGACAATATGATGGAGGGATGTGATAATATGATGGAGTCATATACTATTAAATGATGGTTGGATCAACAGTGGACTTTATATATTACATTGGTCTCATAAAATTGTAATGGTGTCTGTGGATGTAAGCTTAAAAGTCTTTGCTAGCATGTGCTAGGTCCAAGATTCCAACTCCTGAACTGAAAAAATCAAAGTTTATAATGGAGCTGAAAGATTTCTCTCACCTAATGATGTAATGTTTAATAATATAGCAAATGCTTTACTCATGTATTTGTGGTAATGTTGGTGTAAATTAACCTGCACTGCCAGTTATACATTGTTTAATTTGATTTGCTAATATTTTGCTGATGATTTTTGCATCTAGTTTTCTTGTAATATCTATGTATGGTTTTGTTATTAGGGTGGTGTTGCATTATAGGGTAAGTTAGGTTATAGTCTCTCTATTCCATTTTATGAAAGAGATTGTTGAGTATCAGCATAGTTTCTCAGTCATTGGTAGAATCCAACAGTGAACCCATCAAGCTTTGTGATTTTGTTTTTGGATGAAATTGATTATTAAGTTTACTTAATAGATTTAGACACATATGTGTATATGTGTATTTATATGATTTTTTTTGCAATTGTGTCTTTTGACAATTAGCTGATTTCATCTATATTATTAAATTTCTAAACGTAGAGTTGTTCATATTCTTTTATTATTATTTTTTCTGAGACAGGGCCTAAGTAGCCTAGGCTGTCCTTGAACTTGTGATGATCCTCTTGCCTCAGCCTCCTGAGTGCTGGGATTACAAGCATGTTTCACTGTGCCTGATTACTACCATTTTAATTTCCAAGGAATATACAGTGATGATCTCCTCTTTCATTTCTGTATTAATATTTTGAGTTTTCTTTTTCTTAGTGTGGCCAGAGGCTTAATGATTTTACTAATAATTTTAAAAAACTAGCTTCTGGTTTCATTGATTATTTTTGGTGCCAAGAATCAAACTAGGGACCTTGTGTTTGCTAGGCAGGCACTGTACCACTGAGCTATGTCCCTGGCCCCTGGTTTCATTGATTTTGTGTTTTGACCTTTTGCAGTTTTATTGATTTTTGGCTCTGATTTTTACTATTATTTTTTCTTTTTTTCATAGGATTTATTATTTTTCTAGTTTCCTAAGGTTGAAACTTAGATGATTGATTTTAGGTCTTTACTTTTTTCAAATATATGCATTCAATAATATAAACTTTCCTCTATTTTTGTTATATCCTGTACCTTTTTTTTTCTTCAGCCTGGCCTAGAACTCACTATGTAGTCCAGGATGGCCTCAAACTCACAGTGAAATCCTGCCTCAACTTCCCAACTGCTAGGAGTACAGGCATGTGCCATCATTCCTGGCTATTATCCCACACTTTTTTTTGGTTATAGGATTGAGCCCAGGGAGAACTGAGCCACATCCCCAATCTGTTTTAAAAATTTTATGTTGAAACAGTATCTCACTAAGGTGACCAGAATGGCTGCTGTCTTGTGATCCTCTTGCTTCAGCCTCTTGAGTAGCTGGGAGTATAGCCATGTGGTGTATCACACATTTTAATAGATTGTATTTTCATTTAATTCAGTATATTTATTTCATTTAGTTCAAAATACTTTAAAATTTCTCCTGAAATTTTTTCTTTATGCATCTGTTACTTAGAAATGTGTTGATTAATCCCTAAGTATTTTGTGGTTTCAAGATAGCTTTTTGTTACTGATTCATAGTTTAATTTCATTGTGGTCTGAGAGTGACAATGTAGGACTTCTTGTGCAGTATCATGCCTGGCCTACATGTGGTTTTAATTGAGCATTTCATGTGACTTCATTTTATTTAAAAAAGAAAAGTCAGAAGAACAAAAAGCAAAAGGCATAAACAACAACAACAAACTCAAAACAATATCAATATAGGTTTTTGCAACAGAAAGAAAGAAATTTAACAATGGTTGTTATATTGCATATTTTTCTTTTTTTAGAAGAAACAAAAGAAGATTAAAGAAAATAGAAAAGCAGAAAAGGGTAGAACAATACCGAATTCAAGGAATTCAAAGAAAAAAAATTCTCATCATAGAATCACTAGTTGATACATTACTCATTGTCATCTCAAAAAATAGTTGCCAAAGTTACAAAATCAAAGCATAAATAGTGGCTAGATGCTCATATATTGACAATGCAAATCTTTCTGTTCAGTGTTCCAACAAATTCAGTAATATGGTCAACTATCTTATACGCTATACATTTCATTATACGCTTTAAAGCACTTTCCTTCCCTTTCACTTTCACAATATCTATCATATTCTTTGGATCCCAGTATTGGGTGAGTTTTTGTTATTTTCTACACTAGAGAGATAATGTGATATGTACTTATGTGAGTCCTGTTTATTTCACTAATGAGGATATTTTCAAGTTGGCTCCATTTACCTATAAAGACCACAAGATCATAATTTTTTATGGCTGAGTAGTATTCCCTTGTATAAAAATACCATATTTTTTTCATCCACTCTGCAGTTGATGGGCATTTTGGTTGTTTGCAAAATTCATCTATCACAAATTGTGCTGCTATGAACATAGGTGCACATATATCTCTGTGACCTGATGTTTTCAATTTTTCTGGGAAAAGACCCAGGAGGGGGAATAGCTAGACTGAATGGAATTTCCAATCCTAGTTTTTTGAGGACTCTCCATACTGATTTCCACAGTGATTGTACCAGTCTGTACTCACACCAACAGTGGAGGAGTGTTCCTTTTTCCCTGCATCCTCGTCAACATTTGTTATCAGTTGTTTTCTTGATGGCAGCCATTCTTTCTGGTGTGAGATGAAATCTCAATGTTGTTTTAATTTGCATTTCTCAAATGACCAATGATGGTGAACATTTCTTCATGTATGTATTTGCCATTTGTATATCTTCATCTGAGAACTATGCCCAATTTTGGAGAGGGTCTTTGGATTTGGGGGGCTTGATATTTTTCAATTCTCTATACGTTCTGGATATAAGTCCTTTGTCTGAGGGGTTGTTGGGTTTTCTTTTCCCATTCTGTGGGTTTTCTTTTCACTTTGTTGGTGATTTCTTTTGAAGTGTCAACACTTTTTAGTAATATGAGATCCCAGTTGTTGAGTCTTTGAAGTATTTCCTGTATGGTTTGCATTTTATTCATGAATTCTCTCCCTACCCCTGTGTCTCCAATGTTTTTACCTACTTTGTCTTCCAGTAGATTTAGTGTTTCTGTTTTAATATTTAGATCCTTGATCCATTTTGACTTTATTGTATGGTGATAGGCGTGAGTCTATTTGCAGTCTTTGGCATGTGGAAAGCCAAATTTTCCAACACCATTTATTAAAGAGGCTATCTTTTTTCCAGTGAACACGTTTAGCCCCTTTGTCAAATATCAGATGGCTGGGTGTCTTTGCAGTAGTGTTCGCATCTTCTAATCTGTTGTATTGATCCTCAGGTGTATTTCTTTGCCAGTACCATGCTGATTTTATGATTGTGGCTTTGTAATATAGTTTCAAATCAGGGATTGAGATGCCTCCTGTCTTGTGTTTGTTGCTCAGAATTGCCCTTGCTATTCTAGGTTTCTTCTGTTTCCAGATGAATTTTAGGAATATTTTTTCTAGATCTTTAAGGTATGTTGATGGTATTTTGATTGGGATTGTTCATTTTCTTTTATTTTGTTATACTGATTTTAAAACTTCTTTTCAGTTTTTAATTAGTACCTATTTGCAGTATGTACTTTCTATAGTGGTTTCCCAGGAGTTTGATAATATGTAGATTTACAGCTAACCCAAGTGTGCATTCAAAATAATACTGACTGCTTTAATAATTAGTTTAAGCACTTTATAATAACAAAATAGTCTTAAAAATTTCCTTTCATCTTTTGTATGAATGCTGTCATTGATACAAAACATATATATGTTAAGAATACATGATCTATTTTTGTGTTATTTTGGCAAACAGGTTAGAGTAGTTAATAATATAAACAAAATTTTAAATGTTACCTTCACTTTTTACTTCTTTGATGCTTTATCTTCATGTTGATCTGAATTTCTTACATATATCATTTTTTTTCTCTGAAGAACTTTAACATTTCTCAGAAGACAGTCTATGGGAAATAAATTTTCTCAATTTAATCAGAGAAAATATTCTTCATTTTTGAAGGATATTTTGCAAGGTACAGAATTTTGGATTTTGGTTTTTATTTTTACTTCTCAAATTACTTCACTCTCTTGCATGATTTCTGAGGAAAAGTCAGGGATAATTCTTATCTTTATTTTTCTATAAGTAGTGTGCTGTATTCTTTTTCCCTCTCACTTCTTTTTCTTTGGTTTTCTATGGCTTGAAGTTCATGTATTTAAAGTGTTTTTTTTTCTTTTTTGGCATTTATCCTGTTTAACGTTTCCTGAGTTTCTTAAAAGATTCTGACATTAATTTGGGGAAATTCTCAGTCTTTATTGTTTGAAATATTGCTTTTATTCCTTTTCTTTCTTTGGGTATTCCTGTTTATACATGTGTTACATTTTTTGCAGCTGTCTTGCAGTTCATGGATATTCTCCATTTTTTTGGTCTTTTTGGTCTTTGATTTTCATTATGGAAGCATTCATCTCCAAGCTCTGAAATACTTCCATAGCATTGTCTAGTCTGTATGTGTGTTTTTTATTTTTTAAATTTTTTTATTTTAAAGAGAATAAAACAAAACACAGCAATTCAGAACAATGCAAACAATACAGGATTTCAAAACGAGACAACAGGAAATCAACAGTGGCTACCACAATGTCTCTTGTTTTCTTCAAAATAGTTGTCCATACCTTCACACACAATAAAATCAAATAAAACAAAATAGTATAAAACCAATCAAAACAAAAGAATGAAGGCATTATGGGACTTCAAAACAAGACAGTAGGGAATCAACAAAGGCTACCATAATTCTCTTGTTTTCTTCAAAATGGTTGTCCATACCTTCACATATAATAAAATGAAATAATAGAAAACAGACTAAAACCAATCAAAACAAATGAAAGCATTATAGAACTTCAAAACCAGATAACAGGAAATGAACAGTGGTTACCATATGTCTCATTTTTTTCAAAACACATCCATACTACCATACATGATAAAATCAGGACACAACAGAATAAAACCAATCAAAACAAAAGAATAAAAGCACTATAGGACCTTCAAGATGCTAGAAAATCAACAGTGGGTATCATAATGTCTCCTTCAAAACAGCTGTGCATACCATCATACATAATAAAATCAAAACAGAATAAAGCCAATTAGAAGAATGAAAGCATTATGGGACTTCAAGATAATAGGAAACCAACCATGATTACCATAATACATCCCATTATGTTCAAAATAGCTATCCATATGGTCAGAAAGTAAAATCCAACAAAACAAGACAGATCAAAACCAAATTTAGCAAAATTGTGAGAACAATACAAGAGTTCAAGACAGAACAATACAAAATTAATATTGGTTACCACCTTCCTCTCCTAGGTGTTTCATCCTCTATCACTTTTATAATATCTCTTGTGCTTTTTGGATCACACTTTTGTTTTTTATGCTCGGGTTCACCCATGTGAGTTCAAACCATTTCACCCATGAACATGATCTCTAGTTGCATCCATTTATCTACAAGAGCCTGGAGATGATTGTACTTTATAACTGGGTAGCTTTCCATTGTATGAAAATACCGTATCTTTCTTATCCATTCTTTGGTTGATGGGAAAGTTACCCTTGCTTTTTTCTGGTCTCCTGTCACATGGAACAATTGTTTTCTCTCCTTTGATTTTTAGTCTATGGATTTCCTTTCAAGTTAGATGTATTTCTTTTTTGTAGTTTTGAGACAGGATCTTGTTACGCAGTTCAGGTCAGCCTGAGCTCACATTGTAACCCAGGCTGGTCTTGAGTGCACAATGATCCTCCTACCTCAGGCTCCTGAGTGCTGGGATTATAGGCTTGTGCCACCATTCTGGGCTTAAATGTATTTTTTGGATATAGTATATTGATGGATCTTGTTTCTTGATCCACTCTCTCTGTATTTCTTTTCGTTGCTGAATTGGGGCCATTTTCATTAAAGCTTACAGCCAGCATACATTGGTTTGTCTCTGGCATGCTATCCTGCTGTTGACCCTCCACTTTCCCCATTCATTCAGTTTCCTCTCTTGTTTTGTGATCCTCCTCTGCTGCTGTTCCTGGAACCTTAATCATCTTTATCTCTCTCTAGAATATCCTTTAGCACTCTCTGTAGGGTTGGTTTGTTGGTTGTGAATTCCTTCAGTTGTTCTTTATCATGGAAATACCTTACTTTTCCATCTATTTTGAAAGATAGCTTTTCAGGGTACATCAATCTGGGTTGGACGTTGTTTTCTTTCAGGATCTGAAACACTTCACTACAAAGTCGTCTTGACTTGATGGTTTGAGTTGACAAGTCTGCCATGATTCTGATTGATATTCCTTTATAGGTGATCTGCTTCTTTTCTCTTAACAGCTTTTAATATTCTGTTCTTGTGCTGAATTTCTTGCACCTTGATTATTACATGTCTGGGTATAGATTTACTTTGGTAATGGCTAGGTAAGAGTTCTGTATGCCTCACTTATCTGCATGCCAGATCCTTTCCTCATGTTTGGGAAGTTTTCTGCTATTACTTTTGTAAATATCCTTTTTATTTCATTTGTGTTGACCCCTGCTTTTCCAGTGATATCTGTCATTCTTCAGTTATGTTTCTTTGTGTCATCTTGCAGTCATTGAATTATTATTTCCCAGTCTCTTGTTATTTTTAAGAGATCTTTCCTTACTTGATTACTAGCTGCAATCCTGTCTTCAAAGTTTGAAAGTCTATCTTCAGTCTCTTTCAAGCATTTTTTCCAGCTTTCGATTGACTTTTTAATTTCCTGGATGTCTCTTTGAATTCATTTCATGCATTGTAATTCCTTTCTATATTGTTAATTCAAAGTTTCCATCATTTTCCTATGCTCATCTTTTTTGATCTATGTCTTCTTTAGATATGCTGAGCAATTCTTTCTTATGTTTGTGATTTCTTCTTTTACCTGAGACATTATTTCTGATTTGATTACTTTTTACATTCTCACGAAGTTGTTTCTTACTTCAGTTGTTATCCTCTCAGAGGTTTCAGGTGTATGACTTCCATTTTCTTGCATCACTGTATCTTCCATTCTTGTTCTGTGTGGGCTGGGAGTCTGAGGTTGTCATTTGTTCCTTTTTTCTTGACATTCTCCTTGGTTTCTCTCAAGAAGCTGTTTGTGGGGTCCCATGCACTTCCTCCATTGGCTACCCCTCTGCAGTGTAGGGGAATGGGAAAGCACCTGGGTTTGTTTGACCCCAGGTTTATTTGACCCCAGGGAGGTAGGAGGATATGGGGTGGGCTTCTAGACCTGTGCAGCTATACTGGGGCTTCCCTGATGGCCAAGGGTATGTGGTCATGGGACTGTTTCTCTTAGCCTGTGTGTCTACACCAAGATTCCTGTGGTGGTAAGAGTCACACAGAACTGTGTTTGTCTCATTCTCTGGGTAGATGATGGCTGCCAGAAAGAAGCAAAGGTCTCCAATGGTGGCCTGCGGATACATAGGGCTTACCTGGCTAAGTGTCCCTGCTCCTACTGGCTATAGCAGCAGCCAGCAGGTGGAGGCATATTTGATTGGTTCTCTCTGCCAGTACTGACTGCCCACAGGAAGCAGGCCTTCTGATAGTGGCATCTGGCAGTGTAGGAGAATCTGGTTGGTTCTCTCTGTCCATGCTGGCCCCCTTCAGGAAGCAAGCCTTTTAATGGCAGTGGCCAGCAGGTGGAGGCCTGTTTATTTTTTTTTGAGACAGAGTCCTGCTATATAGTGTAGGCTGGCCTTAAATTTGCTTATGTGGTGCAGGTTACCTTACTGTTATCCTCGTACCTCAGCCTCCCAAGTGCTGGGATTATAGGCATGTGCTCACATGCCCAGCTTCTGTGTGTGTTTTTGATCTATAAATTCTGTCTTAGAATTTCTGACTCTAAACTCTAACTTAATAGACTTTAAACTCTAAACTTAATAGACTTACATTATTTCCCTTTACTCTCTTTGTGGAGTTACATATTGAACCTGGGGCCATGTGCATGATAAGCAAGCAGTGTACTGTGAGTTACATACTCCCAGTGCCTGCCTTTGTGTTCTTACACAATACCTACTTTATTATTCAGTACAGCAGTGATGGAAAACCTTTGAGAGCTTTTAATGATAATAAACAGTGTGCCTGTGTGACATAGATTTGTTATCCTTACACTGGACCCTAGTACATTAATCAAAGTTGTTTCTTGAATTCCTCATCTAATCATTTCAACTTCCCTGTTCTATCTAAATATTGTTTTGTATATTTTTGCCTTTTGCTATGGTTTGTAAGTTTTCTTTTTCTTTTTTTTTTTTTTTTGTGTTGTCTTGAGTTTTAGGGTTTTGCTATGTAGTTTAGGCTGGCCTTGAACTCACTTTGTAGCCCAAACTGGCATCAAACTCTCAGTAATCCTTCTGCCTCAGCCTCCCAAATGCTGGAGTTAATAGCATGTGCTAGATCTCAGTTTGTCAACAAACTGTTGCTTGTGAACCTTGAACCTAACAAGTATTTTGTAATCTACTTCTTTCAGTGAGATAGGATGGCTAAAGTGGGCTGATGTTTGATACTTTTTACTAATGGCAGGCTAAAAAGGGGATGGAGTTGGGATATTTTTCATCTTCCATGTAGAAGGTTAGAGCTGGTTAGAGTTGATTTCTTCTCCAGGTTGGGCTCTGATTAAAAAAATACTAGCTGATTTTACTTTTTTTTTTTAAATTGGTACTGGGGATTGAACTCACAACCGTGCACTTGCAAGGTAGGTGCTTATGCTGCTGAGCTAAATCCCCAGCCCTAGCTGATTTTACTTTGGTTAAACAGTTTTTCCTAAGGGAAGACCCTATTAAGAATGGAACATTTTAGCATATTTGAGAATGGTACCTTTCAACCTTCCTTTGGAGCATGAGAGGATGTTCTGACAGTCATTGTGAAAATATGATAGAGGTTTAGGAGGTAAAATTCATAAGAGTATTGCCAACACTCTCATGACTGGGCTCACTAGTAGTTTTTATCTCTCAGATTTTTCATGTTATTTGTAGGTATTTGTCCATTATAGTTCAAGTTTTCTTATACTGGCTGTGATTCTCCCATTATTTTCTATTCCTGGATTTCTACTTTATGAGGTTGTGATTTGCTCTAATTTTGATAGTAGTAGTTTTTTTTTGTGATCTTATTTCTCTTTTGAATTTAAGAATTTTCAGTTTTGTTTAGCTTTGTACTTGTTAGAATGGAGTAGCAACCTTTGAGCAACTTACTGATTGAGTTGAAACTTTGTACTCAATCTAGAGCAGCCCAGAATATTAAAAGAGGAGGCAACTAGATAAAAAAGAGTTTAATGTGGACACGAGAGGGAGTCATCACAGAGAAGGCTGTGGTGATTGTCTGCACACAAGGGGCAGATTCTGCCTTATATATGCTCTAATGGGGGAACGGCTTTGGGGGCTGATGTAAGCTAATTTATTTTGTGAGAGTGCAGGGGATTGGGTAAATCTTTACACACATGAGCTTTGGCAAAGACTTTTGGGGGGAAGAAGCCATAGGGGCTTCTGGCTAGAAGGAGGTAAGCACCATGATAAGTCAGCATTGCACTACCACCATGAGGACTGAGCAAATCCCGGGCAGGGTCCTATCACTTATGATACCAGATTGGACCAAAACTGCTTTTGATACTATTTCAAAAGACTTAGAACTGAATTATATCCAGATGCCTTCATTAACATAGAATTTAAAATACTTGTTTTTTTCTGACATATTTTGAGTATTGTCTTGTTGTACTCATAATTTAAAAAAAAAATTTCACTTTGAATAGATGAATATGAACGGGAAGAAACCAGACAAGTTCACATGGAACTGAATAATAATGTAGAGGTAAGTATTAGTGCATATTTTAAATCAAGAAATTCCTAAAGTAGGCTGATCAATACAAAGATGTAGACAACTGTTCTTTCTAAAAAGATGATTACTTTTTGTTGATTTATGAATCAATAAAATTCATAGTTTTACACTATGAATACTAATGTTTTGCTGAGTAGTAACATTTTACTTTACATGTCAGTAACACTAATTTGTCAAATATTTACTATGTCAGAGCAGCATAGTGTGACATAATAATTGCTTCTGTTACAGTATTTTATATTACATTAATTTGAAAACATATAAAGTATTATCTGTGTTTGGCTCTTGCTTACCTTTGTTATCTCATCTAATGTTCACCCCTTTGCTTTTATGTTTAGTCACTTTTCCTTTTTATATTTCTCAGTTTTGCTAAGTACCTTTTGATCTTAGTTCTTTGAATTTGTTCCCTTTGTCTGGAACTTATGTGTCCAGAATCTTGTGCATACTTATAAGCTTTATTTTGTTTTTTGGTTCCCTATCTCACTATTAATCTAAATTTCTTTATTCAATTATTGTGTATCTTCACCTCATTTAACTTTTTTGAAGAGCATTTAAAACTACATGACATTTAATACATATTCATCTTGTTTGTGCATGATTATGTGTGGACACAAACTTTGTGTGTTAATCTGTAATATAAAAGTTTCAGCAGGTTAGAGACTTTGTTTTATATCTTGAGTGCCTAAAATAGTTCCTGATACATAGTCAACACTCAGTAAATGTATAAAGAGTGAATACGTGAATGAATCTGATTTTACAAAGTAGGATTTATTGAATGTTGAGTGAACACATGCGATCAAATAAATGAAAGCATACTTTTGGATTCTTATAGAGGGAGACATTGGTAAGGAAGAAAACTTAAGTGTAAATAAATGAAAAATTATATATTATATTTTACTGTGTTATTAAGTGAATACACAAAATAACAGCAATCACTTTACTAACGTTTTGTATAAAATGACTGTAGTACCTTTAGTATCTAGGAAACTAATGTTATAGACATTCTTAATACAGTTTTACTAAAATAATTTGTTTGAAATTATAGAGTTTTCATTATTCAAAGTTGTGTGGTTTTATATCTAATGATTATGTGTTAAAATTAATATTTTCAAGTTTTGAAGAGAGGTACTTAATCGAGTAATGCTGCTTTCTTAGATATAGATTGTAAAATTTCATAAGTATTTGAGAGAAAATCATATGTACTCTTTTGTAACATACTTTGTATTATGCTTTGAAGACGAATTGAATGTTCGACAATTTTTAACAAATTACATAAAACCTAAGAATGAGTCTTAAAACTTAAACCTTGTATTCTAGAAAATGATAATAGCTTTTGAGGAACTTCGGGTGCAAGCTGAGAATTCCAGACTGGAAATGCATTTTAAGTGTAGGAATCTCATTTAATTTTTACATTACTCTTTTGGTATTTTAATTTTTATTAGATTTTGTTAATGTTTTTATCCCTTCAGTTAGATGCCCTCAATTATTTCCTATTGTCTTTGTTTCTTAAGTCTTTCTAAATCTTGTGAAATATGGCCGGGAATTAATATATATTAAAAATACTTTTGGCTTCAGATCTACATTTTTCATGACATCAAACTTATGGTTCATACTTAATTTTTTAGATGTATAACTTGGTTTTTATATTTCTTTGTAAAATATATGTTAAGATAATTATATCTCTAACATTTTAATTTTAGATTAATGTGCTGTAAAGAATGAAGTTTTATGTGTGTGCTGAGTATAAAATTTTAACTAATAACTTTGAACTTAAATTAACTTTCACTAAACAAAATTAGGAAAATAACAGTTATAATGTTGATACAAATGAGGTAATGAAATGATCTTTAAATTTTGTTTGTATTGAAAAACTATACAATTATGTTAAGACATGATATATTTTTTATTTTTGAAGTAAAAGAAGATTGTGAAAAAATTCAGCACCTTGAAGAAGAATACAAGAAAGAAGTAAATGACAAGGAAAATCAGGTGTTTTTTTTTAAAAAGAGATATTTACATTCTCTTTAAAAGTTAATTAAATTTTTAAAGTTTTTGATCACATATTTGTATGTATTTTGAGGTATAGCATGATGTTTTGATTCATGTACACATTGGGCAGTGATCAGTGGAGGATAGTTATCCTACCTACTACCTAAACTTACAAAGGTTTTTATGGTGTATGCATTGAAATTCTCCTATTATGAGGTATGTGATGCTATATTCTTTTTTTCTAATTCCTAAAGTACTCATAATTTCAAAAGAAGCTTGTATTTGTTGGCTGCATGACATGTTTCTGAAATAATATTTCATTCAAATATTCAGCAGTTTCCTGTCCAAATTTTCAGTGACTCAGATATATACAATGAATGCTTGGTTTTTAATCAGTGAATGACCCACAATATTTATGTCTGTTTTCAGTGCTGTAAAAATGATTATATTTTATGAGAAATTTTGTTCAGACAAATGTAATACAATATAATCAATGACCATCAACTTATATTTTATAGTTTGTGTTGAAATATACTGTGACACACCAAAGAAAGGAAATACTTGTTTCTTTGTTTTTTAATATCACATAATGGAAGGCTTGAAAATGATTATTTGTATCCTTTGGCATTTGTAGGAATGGCAGTTTCAACCTGATGCAGCACTTTGGGAGTTTGAGGCAGGAGCATTGAAAATTCAAGTCCCACTCAGGAAACTTAGTAATATCCTGTCTCAAAATAAAATGATAAATGGAAAGAGGGACTATAGCTCAATCATAAAGTGTTCCAGGGTTCGATTTCTAGTACAAATAAAACAATAATGGAATGTTAGTTTCAGATTATTACTATGGCAACTTTATCACTTTTTACTGTAAAAAGCGATATATTAGGAATCCTCTTCTGTTTCCCTCTATTATATTTTTTCTCCATTCATTTGCCAGAAGATATCTTGTAATTACAGTTAAGGATATGTATAGTAATTAAAAAAATAGAAAGTATGGAAAAGATACTTAGCATTTTAAGAGTTTTAAAATAGTTATTTTTTATTAGTATATGTTTGCAATTCTTGCAGTTTACATTCATTTTTGGAGTTGTATACATATTATAGCTTGTTTTTTTTTTAATCTCCTTCCTCCCCCTTCCTCTGGTTCTCCTATCTCCTTTTTCATACTTGTTGTTATTATTTGTCTTCACTTATGTATGGCATATAGTGTTTAGGGTTAGTGGGTTCCTGTGCATGGCATATGTTCATTCTTGTAATTTCCCCTTCCCCTCTTTCTCACCTGTGCCCTTGTTCCCTATTCCATCTATCCTTTACCATTTTGTTTGTTTGTACTTTTGTCCCATATGTTATTTAAGCTTGTGCATCTGGTTTATTTCACTCAATATTATATTTTCCAGGTACATCCATTTTCCTATGAATGTCTCAAATATGTTGCTCTTTATATATTATATACAGATACCACATTTTCTTTATCTAATTATTTATTAGTGAGTATACAACCTGCTTCCAGTATTTAGCTGTTATGAACTGTGCTGCTATAATACTTGGTATGCAAGTATTGCTGTAGTATGATGACTTAAGCTCTTTGGGGATGATACCTACATGAGGGATAGCTGGGTTAGTGGAATTTCTAATTTTACTTCTTTGAGAAATTTCCATACTGATTATTATAATGGCTGTACCATTTACATTCCCACCAACAATTCAGGAAGGTTCACTTTCCACCACAGTTTAGCCAACATTTGTTAATTTTTTATTTTCTAATTATTCCAATTCTTTCCAGAGTAAGATGGAATCTTAGGGTTGTTTTAATTTACATTTTAGAGCTTTAAATATTGATTAAATGATATTTCTGTATTTTATGCTTAGATCTTTTGAAAAAGTTGTGTTTTTGTACTTTAATTTTAAGCCACAATTCCAAAAGAAAGAAGCTTTTTAAACTTGTTTATTATAAAGAACACAAAAATAGTAATGTGCCACAAAAACTTGTTGGAAATTCTTGGTGCATGGACAGAATTTACAGATTACTCAATTTCTGTGAAATTTGATCATATGACCAACTACTCCCCCCCCCCCCCGAATTCCCACTTTTTTCCTTGGCTTCTTGAAATTCCTGTCTGGGAATAGACTTGGCTGATGCATTATAGAATGGAGTGTGGAGAGCCAGAAAGGATAGGCTGAGTCTTACCCACTCTGTGGATTGATTTCAAATGATATTCTTCTTTTCTTTACCTCTCCCTGTATTTGGAATATTCATATTCCTATTTTTTTCATGATTGGGGACTGAACCTAGGACCTTGTATATGCTAGGCACAGGCCCTACCACTGAACCACTCTCCTCACCTCTTATTCAGTTGATATACCTGTGTCTCTTCCAATGATAAACTAGGGTTAGTTCTCTCTCTGTATTGGCTATCAGGTGGTAGTATCCAGGATGAGAGATTGGGAGAACCTATGGAAATTTTGCTACTATTTACAGAATTCAGTTTGTTTGTACTTATTCTCTTGTTTTATACCCTATACAGTATTTGTTTTTTTTTAATTTATGAAACACTTCATGGTAGGTTATCTTCTCCTTGTATAGGCTCTTAAGTTTGGCATTACTATAAGTCATTCTTCATTCCTTTCAATTGCTTTCTTTTTTATATTGCAATTTGGATGTTAGGAATCTGTTGGCTTCATAAAAATGACGTGAGTCTCTGTTGTTTTCTGGTTGATTTTTGGGTAATTTGGAGATGAAAATGCCAGAAAAGGCCTTTTTGTCATGTAGGATATGAAAATTTCAGCCTATCTTTGAAAGTTTAACTTCCACCTTTTCTTCACCTGAACTGTATACTCTAGCCATCAGAGTTATTTTCAGTTACCTGAATAAAATACGATTTCTCAGTCTTTTGTGTTTTTTTTTCATAGTAAAATAGCTTTTGTTCAAAGGGGTATAACTTTTCAATAGCAAATAAATGACTGATGAATGTATTGTAGCATTTTTAGTAAATATTGCAAACTAAAATTGTTAAATCTCATGAAACAAACTTTTTTCAGTCTATTTTTTTATCAGCACATGTCTGCATTACATAGTGATTACTTTCTCTGTGCAGAATTGGTGCATGGACATAGCATATATCAATTCCTTTTCATCTCCTTCCTCTCGCCTCCCCACCATCTCTTGATCTTTCTCCAATTTCAAAAAGACCTGTCTCTCTACTTTCTATTATCTTTTATTTTGCTCTTGATTTATATTTTAGGTTTTTCACTTGTGAAATTTAAGTTTCTGAGTCTGATTTATTTCACTTAATATTATGGTCTCACAAAATTGAAATTTCATCTTGCTCCAAAAAAAAACCGACTCTCACCAAAATATCAAGTGCTGATGAGGTTATAGCGTAAAGAAAAGAACAGTTTTGCATTGTTGGTGAGAATGTAAACTATTTCAACCACTATGAATATCAGTATGAAGACTTCAAAAAAATAAAGCTAGAAATTATACTAAAGTTATTCTATTTCTAGGTATCATCTGGAATGAGTTAAAAAAACCTCGTGTTTATAGCAGTAGTCTTTTGTGTTCTTATGTCAACCTATAATGTTTATTTCCTCATGTTTTCCTGATTAATTTTTCTATATCAAGATTTAATTTAGTCTTCTGATAATGAATTATTTATTCTCCCAAGACTGATTTAGGTGTTTCTTTTCTGTTTCCTGTAACATTTTTGTCCTGCTACTAATACTTTTCTGGTATAGTTGTGTGTCTTCAAATCTAAGTGCAGAATTTTTTGAAGGTAAATTCTCTCATCTCTGTATATCTAAAACTTACGGTTTTTGGTGCTCAGCAACATTTATTGAATGAATAAACTTCATTATGTAATCTCAGTAATAACTTGAAATACCTAGTGTAATATTGGATATATAATATTAGCTTGTTCATTCACTTAATCAATGATTATTATGTAATATATAATACATGATTATTTACATGATTATTACGTAATCATGTATTAAATGCCAGGAACAGCTATCTGAAAAGCATGTAAACTAATAGTAGTTGATTATAATTGCTAAGATGCCATATTTAACTTTTTATATCTGTGCTTTAAAAAAACTTTATTTTAGGTATCACTACTATTGATCCAAAGTACTGAGAAAGAAAATAAAATGAAGGAGTTAACATTTCTGTTAGAAGAATCCAGAGATAAAGTTAATCACTTAGAGGAAAAGACAAGTAAGAATTTATATAAGAAAATGTAATAATGTGTCTTATATATTTCTCTCTTTATGTTTTAAATTTTGGCTTTCATTGTAAGTTTGTTGTAATACTTGCTAGTGATCCTCAGCCTAGGTTGGATTGGTTGGACAGGACATAATCAAATCACTAGGGGAGCATTTTAGAAGTCATTGAAAAATATGATGAATATTTATATTTTAAAAAGTTTATTATAGCAAAAGACATGAAAGAGGACTTCTAGAAGTTCTTTAAAAAGTGGCAGGAACAGTGGAATATGTATTTGAAGGAAGAGGGGAGTATTTTGAGTGTATAATGGGAAATAAACATTTAAAAAATTTACACACACTTATATTTTTGATTATTCTTTGTATGCTCATCTTTTAAAAAATTTCACACTTTTAACCTTCTTCAGAGTTTCAGCAGCGTGCTTCAAAAAAACAGGAATCTGTGTCTTTTTTGTTTACTGATACATTTCAAGTCCTTAGAACAGTGCCTGAAGCCTATGAAGTACAGTACAAATATTTTATAAATTAATGAATCCTATGGGAACAGCATGAAAAATGTTACTAAGTCTTCCCAGAGTAAGATGTTTTAAAAAGCACTAGGCAGTGAATTCGAGGATGCCACATTGGAAGAATAAATGGCTTGTGTAAGTTATAGAAATATGAAATTTAGGGTATATTTGGTAAACTGAATGGTATGCTTATATCTTAGAGAAGTCAGGCAGAAGAGACTGTAAAAGAATGTTTGAATCCATTTATGAAGGACCTTAAATGTCATGACATGTTTAGACTTGCTTATTGAATATTTTTAAACTTGTTTAGCGACTGGATATTTGGAAAGCATAATTTATGGAAAGTGCTTCTAGACCTCATTGCGGTCCAGAAAAATTTACACTTGTAATGCCATGGAAAAATACTGGAATTCTAATAAATTAATTCCAATCTACCACTTCCAGTGTAACACATGGCAAGAATAAAGGCACTAAGGCATATTTGTAGTTGTAGTTGTGGCGAATCAGAGGGGTCCTAAGTCCAGCCTACTATGATGATTAATTGGAACAAAGGCCTCCATCCAGGGTTGAACCCATAATTTGTGAAGAGGGGCGTGGCTTGGAGATGAGTGACTGAGAGTAGAGGGAAGTAGGTGAGTGTCCTGAGCTGTGCCAGGTAGGAGACCTGGAATATGCAGAGAGAGAGGAGAGAGAGAGAAAAAGAGAAATGTATGGATGCAGAAAGAGTAATCTGCATAACACAATTTGGGGCAATAACTAATGTTTGGGCGTCAGTGATTCAGCTTTGATGTGTGATTCTTTTATGCCCTTAGAAGTTAGTCTCTTAGCTCCCTCAAGTGACTCTGGCTGGCTCACACTTTTTGGAACTATGGGCAGGGCAACACTCACCTGTATCCTTGCATCAAAGACTATACATAAGCACCTCTGCTAGACCTATTTACATTGTTTAAAGTCAGCGGAGGGTATAACGATAAACCTGGCCTGCTCTGCACATGTCAGTACACAGAAGTAGGGCCAGGTTTTAGCCTGAAGAAAGATGATTGTTCTTCTTTCAAAGAAAGTAATCCAGGTGGTCTTCCACAGTAATATATATTGTGAAATACAATGTACCTTTTAGGACATCATAGGGATCTTGTGGCATTTGTTCGTTTTCTTTTCTTCCAACCATTCTCTTCTTCACAAAGAATTATCTGGTTCCTGCTAATATGTTTGCTAATTTCATCTTACTGCTCTATTTTCTAGTCCAGATGTAGTAAAAAATTTTTTTCTGCTGCATTTTGGGTTCATGTCTCACCTTGTGCTTTTAACTATTTCCATTAAAATGAACTTCCCACCTCATATCTTTTCCTAAATACTGATGAAGTCTTCCTCACAGTTTGTCATACTGGGGATTGAATCCAGGGCTTTTGAACTGAGCTACATCCATAGCCCTTATAAATTTGTTTTTTAAATTTTTAAAAATCTAGATCTGCTTTAGATACACTCAACATTTCTTAATGTTTGTCATGGGTAAAAAAAGATGTGTTCTTATACAATGGAATACTATTGAGCTATAAAGAAAGATTGCATCCAGGCTTTTATAAGTAAATGGATGTGACTTGAGACCATACTCATAAGTGAAGTAAATCAAACTCAATGTGTAAATGCCATATTGTCTCAGTAGTGTAAGAAACTGAAAGAGCAAATATCCATAATCTACAATAAATACTGTCTAAGTGTAAGAAACTGCTGAAAGAGGAAAAGTAACTGCGATAGGGGAAAGGAAGAAAGAAGGAAGGGAAAAAGAAAAAGACAAATTTTTTTGTGTGTGTATACTTGTTTTTTTATTTTGAGGCAGTTTCTCAGTAATTTTTTAAGTTGCCTAGGCTGGGCTCGAATTTGGAATTCTGTCTCAGCCTCCCAGAATGCTGTGATTACAATGTGTGCCACCACACTTGGCTTTTTCTCTTAATAATGGCTTCAGCAATATTCTTCTGTCTCCTGTGACAGTGAGTGTCTGAAGGGCAGGGACTGTGTCTCATTAAATATCTAATTCTAAAGCTCAATAGACTGCTTTGTTCCTTGGGTTTTTTTTTTTTTATTTTTGGGGGGGTGGTTTTCCTGAGACAGGGTTTTGCTATGCAGTTCAGACTGGACTTGAACTCACTTGGTAGTCCAGACTGACCTTGAACTCATAGCAATCCCTCTTGCCTCAGCCTCCCAAGTGTTAGGATTACAGGCATGCACCAGTATGCCAAGTTTACTGCTTTGTGTATAAGAGTTCAATAGATGTCTGGATAAATACTTAATCTTACAAACTAGAAACAATTTGTTGATAACAAGTAACTATGATTCTTTGTGACTGTGTAGACTTGGCCACTGAAATGTGTTCATGTAAGTTACTTTTAATTATATACTACGTTATCTTCCATTAATTTTTCTGTTTCAACTTGGATATTTTCTGTTTACCTGTCATTTAATCCTGCCTCTGCTGTCTTTTTTTTCCCTGCTATCTTTAATTTGCTTTAAACTTGCCTACTAAATTTTTGTCTTTAATCCTATATTTTTTCCTTTTTTTTCTTTTTCTTCAAAGTAGTTGTTTATTTCAACATGTGTTATGTAGTTGGTTCTCGTAAACTGTTTATAAGCTCTACACATGCGTGAGTCTCTACATGTATATCTATCATTTCTGTATTAGCAGGAAAAACAAAACAAAGCAAGATAAAATAATTCCTAGAAAAGCATGAGGCAGAAAAGTCACATAAAACCACAATACAAGGTGATCTACAATGATGATACCATGGTGATCTACCATGGTGATCTAAAAGGTGATACCATGATGTCTCAGCAGTATATAACAACATTAATAAAAACAAAGCATTAGAGACATTATAAGACTTCAAAAGCAAGTCATAATCAAACCAGAGTGGGTATCTTAGTGAATCTTGTCATCTTCAGTGTAGTTGCCTATACTCTTAGACTTGATGCTATCCATCACAACAGATTTAAATAAAATCAGTCAATACAAAGTAGCAATCTAACAAACCAGATTCAAATAAGATCAGCCCTAATAGGACAGTATAAGTTATAAAGGGCTTCAGATTAAGTTGATAGGAAAATTAGGGGCGATTACTGTAATATGTCCTCTTATTTTTGGGATAGCAGACCATGTCCTCAAGTCTAGCGTAAGTAGACAAACTGGGGCAGCACGTAATCCATCCAAGCAGAGTGGTGAGAATAATGTAAATTCTAAATCTTGTTACCCCATTAACAGTATCCTCTGCCTTCCTTTTTTAGACAATTCCTCCCCTTTCACTCCTGCACTCCTGGGGGGGTGGTTTTCCTGAGACAGGGTTTCACCCCTTGCACTGCTTGTTTTGGGTCCCACTGCCTCCCTATATAGAGCAGCTCAATGGACCCTATCTCCTGATCTACTCTGCCTGTGTTTCTCTCTGTTAGTATTTTGAGGCCCTGTATACTAGAGATTATAGCCAATCTTCCCTGCCTCATTTCTGCTATTCTATTTTTCTGCCATTGATAGTCTATTTTTCTCTTCCACTCCACTGTCTGCCTCGTTCACTGAGGCCTCTCTGCCACTGTTCCTGAAATGCTCATATTCTTGTTCTCTCTCCCTAGAATGTCCTTCAGTATTTTTTGTAGGGTTGGACTGGTGTTCACAAATTCTCCTAGCTCCTCTTTGTCATGGAAGCATCTTTTTTCTCCATTAATTTCTATAGAGAGTTTTGCAGGATACATCAATCTGGGCTGGAGATTGTTCTCCTTCAGCACTTGAATTACATTACTCCAAGCTCATCTTGACCTGATGGTCTGTATTGAGAAGTCTGCTGTGATTTTGATGGGTTTTCCTTTATAGGTGATCTGTTTCTTTTCTCTGATGGCTTTTAATATTCTGTTCTTATATTGAATTTCTGGGATCTTGATTATTATGTGTCTGGGTGTAGCTCTGTTTGGGTTGTAGGTGGCTGGAGTTCTGTATGCTTCATACTTCTGC
>PVJX010019016.1:0-35549 GCA_004027295.1 Dolichotis patagonum
GATGTGATCATTCTTTATAGCTGAGTAGTACTCCATTGTATAAAAATGCCACAACTTTTTTATCCATTCCTCAGTTGATGGGCACTTAGGTTGTTTCCAAGACCTGGCTATTACAAATTGTGCTGCTATAAACATGGGTGCACATATATTGTCTTTAGTATTTTTTAAAAGCAAAATAGATTTGATATTCAATGTTCATGATGTATGAATTAGGAAATACATAAAAATATATAACTTGTTTATGTTAGCACTTCACATTAATAATTTTGATTTTAACAGTTTCACATTTTTCCATTTTGGTTTATGTTAAGTAATGAAACTAATAGAATAGTAACAAAAACTTTGATTATCAGTTCTTACTTTGTTCTTGGAATCAATATTTATGCTTTGTGAATAATAGTTCTTGAGTTATGGATTCTTTATAAGTGTCTTTTTGTTTTCAGATTTGTTTTCCAAGTGTGAATTATAAATAAAGATGCATTTAGTTGTTTTCTCTTATTGTTGACACCAAATACCTGGTGCCCAAAGTGAAGCAAGGGAAGGTTTATTTCTTACAGTTCTTGGAGGTTTCAGCGCATACTCAGCTGGCTCCAAAGCAGGGTGGCATCGCAGGGCAGCTGTTCATGATCACTGCAAATAGCAAGAGCAGCGAACAGAGAAAAAGAGGAACAGACACGCCTTCTTCAAACCCTTACAGTGTATGCCAGCTCCACCCCTGGGCTGGTGCAGTATTCACACCACCAATCCCAGTGCCACACAACAAATCAGTCATGCACACCAGACTCAGCCGTGTCCATGGTTGCATGAGGCTTGGAGGTCGGGGCATCTGAACACAAACTATAACAAAAGACATCAACATAGATTGTGAAAATACCTAATTCTCAGAAAATGAATAGTAAGTAAGTCACATATCACATCTACATTAATTCTACCTAATTTAATTATAAAGAATATATAAGTAATTGAATGTGAAAACACTCAAATATTGAAAGAGTTAAATGATGCAAAAATATTGCTATTGTCAATGCAAAAAGTATTATATTTCTATAAGAATATTTTGATCAAAGTTAAAATATGAGATATCATGACCTTTATCAGTTCCTAAGCATTAAGGAAACAGGACAATTACTGGTTTAGAAACAAATAGGTCACTAACTTTATATTAGCTTCTATTCTGTGCCAAGCTATTAAAAGTTTTTGTAATTGTTATTCAAGTGGCAATGATCACCATTGGCTTAATTGCTGGAAATGAGTCCACTCAAAGTGACCACCATTTACTTCTGAGTGTGTTAGCTAATTACTGGAAAGGTAGTAGAGAACTGACCCTTGGATTCATTGGGGTAGACTTCCTCTCACATTGCTTTCTTGTGGTCATAATTGCTGCTAACCCACTGTGAGACCACTGATTCAGATGAGCCTGGGAATTCTCTGTCAGCAATTAAGGAAGGAACTAGGTAAGCCCCTGGAACTCTAAATTGCCTTATTTTCTACATTCTCATCTTTCAAGGAGATCTCTCTGAGAAATAATAAATCTGAAATGCAGTAATACAATCATTGCACAGTGCTAGTACTACACTAAAATCTCTTACTAATGTGACCTCAGGTTTTTTATGCACTTTTTCTACGCAGTCCCCACCAGCAGCAGTACTCTCGGTTGTAATACATGGGTTCTGTGTTATACATCTTTGTCAGGTAATTTTGGAGACTGGTCTTATATCCATGGTAGTCTTTCCCTTTTTGAAAAAGAGATTGATAATTTTTACTAGAAACACTTATTTCACAGCATAAGAAAAGTGGCTTTTTTGGCAACTTGACATAAAATTACTTGTCTTTTGGCACAAAGCCAACTCAGTCCCACTCTTCCACTTTGAACTCAAGTCATGGGGTTTAGTTGTGATTGTCCTTCAGTTCCAAGGGCAAGTCCTCATTAGTCACATTGTTACCACATCTAGGAGCATGGCTAAACCGAGGCTGGAGTATTAACTGCAAGGCCAGTGCACAAGTAGTCAAAGGGTCCTGTTGTAGGTCTGTCATGCAACATTTTGAAGTTGGACAACCTGAAAAGAGCTGCAAACAGAGAGAGGGCTTTCCTGTAAGGAAATGCCTGAAAATGCTGCATTTTATATAGCCAATACTTGAAAAATATTAAATAGAGCTCAATATATAATCTCAATGGCAAAGTGCAAATGTTGAGTCTCTTGCTCAAACCTTAGAAAAAGAACTCCTTGGTTTCTCACGTTATTCTAAATAAAGAAATTTAAGATGTGAAATTATTACCATCAGATTTATCATGCTTTGTAGTACTGTATGTGCTATAAAATACAAATGTAAATATTTAATAAGTATGGAGTCAACAAAGTTAAATAATTCATGTTTTACAGTTCATAAATACATATGTATTTTGATCTGACTGGAACGGTGAAATCATTGACAAAGTCATTGCTGATTCTCTTCTTGGTAAGCATACATCCGATCAGCACACTGTGCAAGCCAGTGGTTTCCAGTATATCCATCTATTGTCTTCACTTTGATTTTTGTTGACCTCCTGTGCATCAAATCCACTTGACTTCTGTAATGCTGAGGCCTCACAAGCACTCTCTGAATGTGACGGTGAGGGATGAAGGACACATGCATTGTTTATCTCCTCTGTTTCCATGCATCCTCTGTGTCTTACTCAACTGCACTTAGAGAACACAAGTTCAATGCTAAAATTATGATGACTTTCAAGGTCATAACATCAGAGAATTATGCAGCCATGAAGCCTTCTAAGCATGCAGCTCTCTGTAACCATGTAGGTCATACCCAGGAAGTCCCATCTGAAGCACATGAGTAGGGTAAATAGGACTGATACCCTGAATTTATGTTCTCTATTCTCGAAGCTTTCTTTAGTTCTTTTTGTTAATACAAATTAGAAAGATAATTGGTCAGATACCATGGAAAATGTAGTTTGACCTGTGGTTTGTTCTTGAGAAAAATAATTGTTTTGCTTTTAATTCATTGAAATGTTTGCATACATTGGGGCTTTTATTTTACACTTAGGTATCATAATATCTGTTTTTATTTTTATTTCTCAGTACATTGAGATTAATCATTTTATCATTTATCATTTTAATTTATCATTTTAATTTTGTTATCAAAGACTATTTCTTAAGTAGAAATCTCAATCATTCATGTCTTTGACCTTAATTCTATCATTTAACAAGTTATTTGATAGTTTTGGAAATTGAGAACACTAAATGAAATGTCATTTTCATGGTGTTGGCCCATGGAATTTAGAAATACTTGAATGTTAATTTGAACTCAGTATTCCTTTCTCTAGTAAGACCATTGTAAATACAGTAATATAGAAAAGGTCAGAAAACAACAGTCATAATGGTTTTAAAAACTATAGTTACATATCAAACTTTGGAACTCTGATCCTAGGAAAATAAGAAAAAAAATTTCAATATCCAAGGTAAGTTAAAGCCAAACCTTCTAGAACTGATGAAGATATGGTTTGAATATATGGTCATACAGAACAGACCAAACTGTTTCTATGAAGTCACCTATCTGACAAAATTCAGTGAATAAACATTTGGAAATCTGATCAACTGTGCTGTTTTAACTCTTCTTTGAGAAATAAAGGGGATTAAAAGCAAGAAAATCTTTTCTCAGGATATACACAGCTGTTATTATAGTGAAAAATTACTTTTTACAGTAATAATCCAATTGTGTGATCTGAATTTTTTTCCATACTAGCAACAGTGTGTGAATCAAATGTCAAAGGCAAAATAAATTTCACTCTGCTATACAATGGATGAGTTATTTTTGAAACCAATAAAAAATCAAATTAAATTGGACTTGTCTTCTAACAGAATACCCAGTGTCTGGCAATACCTCAAGGGCAATTAAATGCAAATTCAGTGTCACCTCCAAGAAAATGGACACATGCTTCTTACTTGAGCTTGAAATCTCAGACAAAACTAAATGATTTTCAATTACTTATGACTAAGACAGTCTTGGCTCACTTGATATTATAAAGTGAAAAAAAATTTTAAAATTTAAAAAGCAAGATCAGTATATCAAAGAGAGGATGATTAATGTTCTGAAAATCTGTGGAAGTTATTTATGCAGAAATACTGTTTTTCTATTTTTGTTTTATCTTATGCACGGGTGTATATATATGCAGCATTACCTATTTCTTGCCACACTGAACTAAGAAGAAATACACAGATTAGTTTATATAGATCACTTGATTATGAGTTCAAGGTCATCCTGAACTACATAGCAAGACTGTATTTAAACTCCTCACCTGGAAATAAATAAATAAATAAGTTGCCTTTTAATTTTATTTTAAAGGTGCAGGTATATTTATCTGTATTTTGCCCCTTACTACCATTTCTCTTCTGAGTTCTTGCCTCCTTCACATGTATAATAAACTCTTCCTAAACTCTTCAGAAGCTTCTAATACATCCCTGTCTTTCTAAATCAATTACTGTGTCTTATCTCCCCTGAAAACCCTTTTATTTCTATTAACTTTGTAAATTTCTTTAATGTATTAAAGAATCTTAGAAATAGTAAATGAAACACCAATTCGGAAGTGCTGTATTATGAATTTATTAGTGAAAAACTCAGAAATAGAATAGTCTGTACAGTGCTTACTAGAGAAACAAATTTAATGCAAGTTGTTCAAATACATAAGAATTTACATGATTAATTGACAGTGACCACCCACAGAGGGAGGTATGCAAAAGAGTACAGAAGGTTTTTCTGTGCACTAGGAATTTGAAGGATCCAGTCAAAGGCCAGTAGCTCACTGTCGTGTCCTGTGAGAGACCGTATAAAGAGACAAAATATTCCATTTAATATGTTAACATCCATAGTTTTCCAATTAAGCCTCTAAGTTTAAATGCCATATCTTTATTGGTCAAGCATGAAACTATTTTATCTTCTATTTTGTGTTCAACCACTGAATGGAAAGGTTTTAAGGCACTGTCTGACTCTAGTATTCATTTATCAATTGTAGGTTAAATTTATTTGTGTGTAAGGTATAAAGGCTACTTAGTACCAAACATCAAATTCCATAATCCTTCTGTCTGTCACCATATCCATCAGTACACATTCCCTCACCAATGTCATTTCAGCTCACAACAGCTGAAAATTTGCACACCTGCACTATTTTTTCTGTGCCAAGACCCTTCTTCTTAAACCTTCCACAAATGTTGGAGTCTTCCTTCAAAACTGCACAGTAAATACAGCTCTGCAATCATGTTAGATTATTTGGGAACCAGACACTCAAAAGGATTTAGGAGTTCAAATGGTTTATTAGCAAATTATCCTATAAAAGGAAAAGAAGTGAGGCAGGATTAGCTAGAGAACATTACCACTGTACTGCAAAGTTTTCTTTCAATCCAACAGGAAGTTCCAGATGAATCAATTAAATATATTCCTGTGCAGAAATACGTAGGCCACTTGATTTACTCTTTTCTAGTAATTGATTAGGGGGCATACTAAAGGCTGAGGCAGGTTATTATACAGCTAATAGCTATAAGAGGTCAGTTAAAGGCACTTGTTTTAACTGGGTGATATGTCTTCTTGAAGAATAATCTGAGTGACACATCTGTGTCTGGTGCATATGATGAGTGTGATTAATTGTGTAAGAAATTGCCACAGTGTTTTTCAAAACTGTTTGTAGCATTTCTTACTGCCATTAGCATACCTGCTGTATACATTTACCAAGACTTGAGATCATCGGTCATTTAATGCCATCTATTCTAATGAGCATGGAGTGGAATCTCACTGTGTTTTAACTTCATTGTTCATGCTGAGTTTTTATTCATGTGTTTATTAGACATTTGTATAGCTTCTGGGAATACTCAATTCAAATCTTTTGTTCACTTATAAGTTAAGTCATTGATTTTCATTATTCTTCTGTAAATTTTTTGTTGTAGATTTGTCCCTCGATGGATTGAGGATATTTGCATCCTTAGTTTTGCTTTCCTTTAATGGTGAGTTCTGAAGAGAGGGGCAGTGTAAATTTTACTAATCCAAACTGTGACTTGTTTTACTTATAGTTAATGCTTTCTGTATATTTTATCAAAAATATTTTGTAGCTTGTTTATACTTTTTTATTTCTTTTATATCTTTACCTTCTTGTTCATATTTATGTTCATAAATTTTTGCACTAGGAACGAGGGCAGGTGAAGAGTCACATTTCTTTCAATTGCATATCCAAAAGTTATTATTTATAAACGAATTTTAACACCATTTTTTGGAGACTGGCAGAGTCATATCTTGAAAAGTGAAATAATTTCCATTGAATTACCACTCTAAGTTTGTTGAAATTCAATTGACCACGTAGATGTACAGCTCCTTTAATGCTCTTTTTTTGTTAAATTGGGTTTATTGGTATAATTTAGCTACCACATACATAATGATCACATTCATCATAGAGTATTTTTATTGTTTGTTGGTTAAATTTAATATATATAATGGAACTTTGTACCTGCACATGATATATCTTGGTTCTCTTTTTCCCCCATTCCTCTCCCCTTCCTTCCTCCCCTCTTCTATTTATTTACAAAGAAAGATCTTTTTTATTTTTTTCTCCTTTACTTTTGAACTCCCAGTTCCCTTTACTTTTGAACATTTTCTCTCTGTTGCACAATATCTATTAACATTTTGGTCGTTAGTTACATTTTCAGTTTCTTTTACCAGAGCAAAAATGTGATATGTAAATATTTGTACCTGATTTATTTCACTTAAGAGTGGGGTCTCAAGGTGAGTCCATTTATCTAGAAATGTCTCAAATTTATCCTTCTTTGTGACTAAGTAGTACAGCATTGTATAAAAACCCCCATATCTTCTTCATTCATTGGTTTATGGACATTTAGGTTGTTTCCAAGATTTAGCTATTATAAATTGTGCTGCTGTAAATACGAGTGTGCGTTTATCACTGTGGTATGATACTTTTAATTATCTTCAGAGATAACAAGAACAGGAATAACTGGGTCAAATGGGGACCTTAAATCTAGTTTTTGAGGAATATCCATATTGATTTTCACAGTGGTTATACCAGTCTACACTCTGTTCTTACAATATTATATTGTCTTATTTATTTAGCTTTACAAAAGTCTTTAAAAGAAATAATCCTTTAACCATTTCCCTCTTTTTCAAAGTAATTTCCCTGTCCTCTGTTTTCTGCATGCCCATATAAATCTTGATATAAGCTTGTCAATTTCTAAAATTGGTTTAAGTTACACAGCACCTCATTAGGAGATAATTATTGTAACGATATCAAATTTCCCAGTCTTTGATTGTAGTACACATCTCTGTTATTCTGGTCATTTTAAATTTCTCTCAGTAGCTTTGTTTTGTAGCTTTCAGTGTAAAGATTTTTGCATACATGGGATATACACCTGACCCATCATGATTTTTAATGATGTTGTAGATACATTTTAGGTTGAAATTACAGTTATCTATTTCAGCTATATTTAAATTCAATTAGAGCTTTATATTGATTTTGGAACTTGGGGTCATACTATTTAATTATAAATTCACTTATTAATTTTGGCATGATTTCTGGTAGAGTTTTAGTATTTTCTCTGTAAAGTGAAATTTACGGAGAAATATTATTGGAAAATAGGGCATCTCTGCTTCCTCGTTTCCCATCTATATGCATGGCTGACCTGACTTAAGACTTTTAGTAAAATAATAAATGAACTCTTAAGAGTGAACATGCATGCTACAACCACAGGGAAAGTATTTAGTCTTCTTTGAATAAGTATGATATTGTTAGATATGAAATTTTATTATAAGATTACTATATTGCTTGAATTCCTTTTCTTTGTACCTAGAATATAAAGTAGTCCTAGCTGTAATACAGACAGTCCTCAACTTATAATGGTGATACTTACAATTTTTTTTCAAATTTTTGACCTGTTGTTGGTATGAAAGTGATATGCAGTCAGTGAAATTAACTCTTTGAATTTCAACCTTTTCTCAGTTCCCAGTAAGTCAAATACTTGAAAGGAAAAGGACTGCACAGTTTTGCTGAGCTATTCCATATGATAGGTTATTTATATGGAATCCAGTGTGTATGTGTGTGAACTGAACTGAGGACCTCATGCAGGCTAGGTAAGCACTTTGCCTCTGAGCTATACTTTCAGCCTTTAAAATGTATTTTTGACTCATAATGCTTTTACTTTATTATGCATTTATCAGGAAGTAGTCCCACTGTAAGTTGAGAAGCATATGTACAATTGGTCAAAGGGCTTATTCTGTTACTTTTTTTTCCTATCAGTTCATGCTTAAGCACTGCCCATTGTTCAGTCTAAAAGCTGTCACTCCTCTGGGATGTGCATGTACTGTCGTCTATGTTGAGAGGAAGGGATAACACCAGCCACGCAGTCATGGCCAAGTCAGAAAGCACTTAATTTTAACGCATTACAAAGGAAGATATGTAGAGAAAGTGATGCACTGTAGGGAGGAAAATCACCTTGTTTGTTGTTACTACACAGCTGGATGGTAAACTTTTTGTGTCATTTCTAGTAGCTGAGAAGTCATTTTGCTTAGAAGTAGACTTTACTTCCTAAAACCAGATATACAATTAAGAGATTGATGCTCTTTTTTCCATCTAACCCCACACCATCATTCTTATCATTAATATTTTATCTTTTCAGGGACAAGAACAGACAAGTGAAGATAAAGCTAATGGAATTGAATAGGGGGAAAAAAAGCATTTCCTTTAACTTCTAGAAAGCACAGAGGTTGTGATACAAATTAGATCCTTCTGTAGGTAGAGGGCTAAAATACAGGCCACCTAAATTGCATGGTGTATCTGTCTCCATGAATAAAGATGATCGCGAAGGGAGTAAAATGGCCACAGAAAAGGAAAAATCATGATACATAAAAACTCATCTTTTGACTTGTGTGTTCACCATAAAAAAGTTTGATTTGACGGACTGAACCTCAATCACCCTCTGCTCTAAAATTAATAGCTAACATTCTCCTTGAGGACAGCAAGCAAAAAACTGAAGTTTAGAAGACAGATTTTTAATTTATTTGTTATGGTTCCTTTTGGTTGTTCTCCTAACTCTAACCATTTGCCAAGATTCATCAAGAATAATTTCAAAATATTTTCAGATCCTTTCAACTCTTCCCATCCCCACCATCACTGATAAAATTCGGATAACAACCTTTGACCTCCCAGATTCCTCCTATGAACTTGAATTTCTGCTTCCTGGGGGTCAGAAACTCAGTGTATCTCAATTGCTTTTTGAAATCTAAGGTACCTATAGACCAGCGAGGAATAATGTCACAAGCAGATGCTGAAATAAGAGGTCTGTGGGCCTGGATCCACTGATCTACCGACCCCACTCTGTTCTGAGAATCAAGAGGAATCAGTTAAGTGGCAGTTTGGCAGCTGCAGCAATACTGGAGTGCTCCACAGTCTCTGGTTTCAGATGGTAACACTGAAGTTCAGCAGTGACCCAGGATACTTCACTATTTTCTGTTAAACAATGAAAAATAAAGGAACTTTGAAGTGATCGATATGCTAGCAGGAATCATGTAAGATACAGTATGTCAAACAGCACATTGTGCACCTTAAATATGTATAATTTTGCATTTTACAGTCATACCTTGATGCTGTTGGGGGAAATCACAAAAGTGAGATGGACCAAGTTAGACAACCTTTCTGAAAAGATACAGGGGCTTTCTCCATTAACTGCTAAGGGGATGTGAAGGAAACTGAACACCGGGGTTCCCTGTTTGAAGAATGTTGTTAGTGTAAGGATAAACTATTCACAAACTTCTTCAGTCATTGCTATGTCTACCAACAACTCTAAGTAGTAATGATACAAGTTTCACTTTTGCCTTTATTTACTAATTAACTACTCTTATTCAGACATTAGGCTTAATATATAGTTTCTTTTAATTCTTAAACAATTCTATGGAGATTTAGTTTTTAATCTCTTAATCAGCAGTTGCAGAACTTTATTAACTAGCACTCAGCCTATTCACTGTTTTATTTTCACCATATCTGTTTGTTTCATTTTTGCAATTTGAATAGACATGTTACAATCTTCAACTATGATTTTTGATGCCTCTTTTTTTCCCTGCAAATTCTACCAGCAGTTGTTTGATACATTTTGAGGCTGTGATGTTAGTCATCAAAGCCCACATATACCTATGATTTTTCTTCTTTATTTATAATGCATCACTTCTCTGTCTCTTTTGAAATCTTTTGCATTAAAAACTTATTTATCATTAATATTGCCACTTCAATTTCCTTAAATGTATCTTTGATATTTTATTGTGGGTCTTGCTTTTAATTTTCTTTGTATTTTTATGCAATGCTTAATCCATTTTAAGATATATTTTTATTTTTAAAATTGTATGAGTATACATCTGGAATAATCAGAATCCAGAATGCTGACCATGTGAAATCTCAGTGAGGATGTGGGGTGATACACACCCTTGCTCACTGCTCAGGCAAACACAACTTCACACATCCACTTTTCAACAGTTATCAGATTGATTTTTTAAACTAAATAACTTACTATGTGATCCAGAAATAATGCCTCTTGGTATTGTTCCAAAAGAACTGAAAACTTATATATACATTGCAATTTGAACATGGATATTTTCAAAAAAATTATACAGGTTTTATCTTTGTTTTTATTTACCAATTAACTACTTTGAGTCAACATTTGATTTAATATATATTTCATTTAATTATCATTTTACATTTTATGTCTCATTATATATTATTGTCAAAACTTAGAAGTAACCAAGATGTTCTTCAGTAGAATAGTGAAGAAACTGTATACATGCAGCCTATCTTTAATAAACTTAGCACTTTCTGGAAGAACAGAATCAATAGAAAATATTGTGTAAGGTTATATTTAAGTAGGCTTACAGGATCAGAAGCCAGAGTCCCCAATAGCTATAGATGCTCTTCAGAAGTGGAGGCTCTACTAGGCCCTCTTCAGAAGGGATACTAGGCCCCCTAATAGCATGGAGACTTCAGAACAAGAGGATCAAAAATGCAGTATCAGGCCAAGATAAAAGGGCTGAAATTCACAGGAAATTCACCTAGGTCCATTTATGTTGGAAATCTGCAGAACCTGGAGACCAACATTCAAAGGTCAGGGCAACAAAAGATTCATTCACTCAAAAAAACTTGAATTTTTCAAAACCAGGCAAATCTTTCTTTTTCCCTTGTTTATTCATTCTAAGCTATAAGCCCATTGGTTGGTGATGCCAACAACTGGCATGGGTCTTTCCCTCTCAGTTTGCAGGACTACGTGTAAGTGATTCACAGACACACAAAGAACTTTGCTTTCCTAATCAGCTATGCAATTCTTAATCCATTCATGTTGTCAGATCATGACTAACAGTACCAATCCAACCCATGTCAACATGAAAGCAGACACATCTTCTTAAACTCTACTTTATCCCCAAGTATAATAAAATTTTATAATCACAGCTAACCGGACATAACCACACTGCATAGAAACAGAGTATAATGACCCCTAACCCCAAATAAAAGGCAAAGCTTTTCTTGGATAATGTGTACTCTTCTGACATTCCTTGAAAAAATGCTATAATATGGATTTAACAATACTTAAGTATTAATATTAAGTCAATCAAAATTATGTTAAAAGAGGAAGAAACATATAACTGCTTAATATTCATGTTCATACACACAAGAATATTAATAACATAGGAAAGAAACACACATGACAATGACAATCCTTGTTTCTGTAACTTCCTTGTAGTAATAGCTGGTATTTATAATTACCTTCGTCTGTTTCCTGCCCTGGGTTCCCTTGGCCTTTAGCGATCACCTCAGTGATTCTTTACCTGGAAGCTTCTGGACCATTTGTTTTTATCTCTAGATTGAGTTGTCATAATTTTCTATTGACCTTAATAACAGAGTTTGATCATATTGAGATATGTCCTAAGGAATCTTCTGCATGTCAAATGTATTCTGCCTGGTGTTATCCAATTTCTCATGGGTTATCTGGATCAATTATTCTGCCAACTCTATAGCCTTCTTTTTAACTTGTTGATGCAGAAGAACAAGAATCCCAACAAGACCGGAAGGAATTCTTATCTTCCGGTTCAATGAGTGTGGTAAGCGGCTGCAGCTGGATCACATGTGGGGCCAGAGCAAGCCTAGCCTCAAGAACAGAAAATGCCTGAGGCAAGTCACACAGATCTAACCTCAAGAACACTGGGTGCCTTAGCCAAGCCATTCTTAGGTGGAGAGGTCTCACGTGGTACTCAATCTCCCCATGAAAGATTGAGCAACTATTGAGGAATAAAAATTTTCTGTATAGCAAATGTTAGAGATTTCATTCTGTCTTGTATTTAAAATACAATATTGTTCTCACTGTTTTGTTCCATTTTATTGATTTTTTACTTTATGTTCTGCTTTGATTTGTTTTATTCCACTTGTTTTGCTTGATTTTATTATGTCTGATGGTATGGGCAGCAATATTGAAGCTAACAAGAGGCATTATGGTAGCCATTGTTGATTTTCTGTTATCCTGTTTTGAAGCCCTGTATCACTTGCACTGTTTTGTTTTGATTGGCTTTATTTTGTTTCATTTTATTCTCTTTAAAATAAAATTTTAAAAATATGATAATGTAAAAAGTAAATTTGTGATATGATCTGATATGATTATTACACACAATCATTAAACATATTCAAAAGAAAACATAATATACTGCACCTGTTGGGACTCCCTTGTTCCTTCCTCTCACCCCTCCCCCACCCCTCCTGCTACTTCATAGTTCCCATCAGAAGGGAGGGTTCCACATGGCCTCAGTTTCCTGTAGCTCTTGTCTGTTTTCTCCATCCTTTCACGGTCCTCATTGCAGCAACATCAAGAGCTGTGTGGCATGCAGCAATGAGTTCAAAGAAATTATTGTTATTCTTCCTGGTAAAATCCTTCCCCACTCTGGAACTAGTGTCCTAGGACAGCAGAGTGTGAAGTCTTGGGAACAGGAAGCAAATATTTTTAATAGGTAGCTTGAGACAGTGATGTTCGGAAGCATTCCCATTTCCACCCCTTCAATCTTGGACCCATGAGTTTTGCTATGACATAAGCTACTATATATTAGACATTAATACAGAACACATACAGTTTTTTGGAAAAACCTAGCCCAGCCCTACAACGTCTTCATACTTAGTAGGTGCTGTAACTGTCTTTTGACTGTGTCTACACTGGTCTTTTGACTGGAAGATCATTCCAGTTCTTTCTGGTTTGCACAAACATAGTAAGACCAGTAAATTCTATGAGAATAAAACAAATGACACACTTACATCTTTGGTCATAAAGTGCATTCTATGATAATTCTATAAGCAGTAGCTTTGGTAGAAATATTATGTAGAGTAAAGGCATATTCATACATAAGCATTGCATTCCTAAAAAGATAAAGTGCTACCCTTTCTATGATGGAAACAGTCCAACATAATTAACTTGACACCAGGTCACAGATTGAATAGCCGGGGAGCAATTGGGGAACTCAGTTTTAGTTTCTGCTCCTGGCAGCTTATACATTTACCAGTGGCTATCAACAGATCACCTTGGTGAGTGTAGGTCCGTGTTGTTTAGCCCATGCATATCCTCTATTTCTTCCACCATGGCCACTTTGTTCATGAGTCCATTGCTCAATAACAGCAGTGACTGAGGAGAGATTGACTGCTATCCATATAAGGAGTCATTTTGTCCCTTGATTATTAATATCCTCTTCTGCAGAGGTCAAATTTTGATGAGCACTTATATTACACACAAATGTCTTCACATCCTTGGCACACGGAATGAAGTCTATCCATATACCTCTTTCCAAATGTCTCTGTCATGTTCTGTTCAAGTCTCTGGCTATCCAGCCAGACAATTTTTCTATAACTCATAAATTGATATACATGAGGTGATAAAAAATGCGTTGAATATTTACATTACAAAACTTATTACAATAAAAGCCCCATTGCCAGAAATGGTGAGGTAAGTGTGTTCAAAGTGACGGAAGTCATTTTGAGTATTTTTAAGAGTTTAACAGTAAAGTTTTACTGTAACATTATAACATAAACATTCACTGTAAGTTTTGAACACTACTCATTGATCCAAATTGAATGGCAACCTGGTATCACATCAAGCATTCAGTTTCCCCTAAGGCCCAGTAACAGCACAACAGATTTTTTATTAAAAGGAGCATCATTGTCTACAGATAATGGCAGAGCCTTGTTCCAAAGCCCTAAAGGATTTCATTGTGGTTTTACTTTTGTTGTTGCTAAGACAAAATACCTACATTCAAACTTAAAGAAGAAAAGATGTATTTTAGCTCACAGTTTGTAGAAGTTTTAGTCCATATTTGACTGGCTACAAAGTAGGGTGGCATGGCAAAAGGGCATGGCTGAAGAGAAGGAGTTCATAGTATGGCAAACAGAAAACAGAAAACCTACTTTTTTAATCTGTTCCTTATGTTTCACTCAGGCTGTAATCTTATTGGCTCATACCATTCACACCCAGGATGGTCTTCCATTATTCACAGCCAGACTATGATTGACTAATTAATTATCATACTCTCTTAAAGACAGTATCACACCATAGCTCTAGTCACCTATGAAAGCCCCATCTGTGAGAATTTGAGGCTCTTTGGCAAGATCGAAATACAAACCATCACAACTTTTAACCTATAGAAACATCGTGGAGACATCTTTGTCTAGCACTGACACCTAAAGAAGAGTTATGTCTGCTGGTTCATGTGGCCCAACTGGCAGAGCAGCCTATACAGTTGGCTGGATCCGCTGTAGTGTCGTCTTTTGTGTTTCACTCAAAACTAACAATCTTCTAAGTCCCTGACTAACTGGGCAGACTAACACATCCATGTGAAGACTGTGCTGCCTCCCCAAATCACATAGGCCCGGTAGGTATTGAACTTCTTTCTTTGTTACAGAAGGGGCAGGATGCATCATTTTATCTTTCAACTTAGGAGAGATATCACTTCAGGGTGCACACCATTGGACTCATAGAGGTTTCACTCCTACAGAGGTCCTTGAATTTTCTAGTTGGATTTTCTTCCTGACCTCTGACATGCAAGCACTTTATCTACAATAGTGTGATCTCTTGTTCACTTGGGTCAATCAGTATAATGTCATCAAGTAATTGATCAATTTGATGTCTTGTGGAAGAGAAACATGCTCAATATCCCTGTGAATTAAATTGTTACACAGGACTAGGGGACTGACGTACTGCTAAGTTAGTGCCGTAAAGGTCTATAACTGGCATTGCCAGCTAAGAACAAATTGCTGCTGTTGATCATTATGGATAGGTATGGAGAAAAAGGCATTTTCCAAATTAATAGTTGCATACAAGGTATCAGGAGACGTGTTAATCTTCTCAAGTAAGGAAACCATGTCTGGTATGACAGTTTCAATTGGAGTCATTATTGATTAAGCTTAACATAATCCATCATTCTCAAAGATACATCTTCACTGGTCAAATAGGAAAGTTAAATTGGGATTTGTCAGGAACCGCTACCCCAGCATCCTTCAAGTCCTTGATGGTGGTACTAATCTCTACAGTCCCTCAGAATGCAATATTGTATTTTCCAGGAATTAAATACTGTATTTGAGTTATACTTTTCAGGTAAATAGTCCTTTATGATATCTGTTTGTTCTTTTACACTACAGTAACCTCACTACAGGTTAGGAAACCAATATGGGGATTCTTCCAAGTACTAAGGGTACCTATTCCAATTGTGTGTTCTGAAATTTAGAAAATGATCACAAGAGGGATTCATGGACCTATTCTATCTACTTTGAGACATATATGTGCTAAAATTTCATTGATTAACTGAATTCTTTATACCTCATTCTTCTTGAAAGATTAAAATAATACATAACATATCCTGATATTAGTACTAGTTCAGAATTAATGTCCAATAATCTCCAAATTATGTAATAAATTCCTGTCCTCAATTTTTGGTTACCTTGGTAAAATGCCATAGGTCTCTTCATGAAAAGATAGGAGAAAGATTGACAGTATAACTTTTTATAGTGAGACATGGTCTTTTGTCAAGGGAATCTGGCCTCCTCTTAATTTAGGTGGCTCTCAGTCTATAAATTGACTCATGTCTGTGAATCAATTGAAGAACATCATTCTTTCTTGCTATGATTTAAGGTAGACTTTTTTTCATTTTCCCTACATTTTCCTGCTTACATAAATCTGTTAAAATCCAGTAGATTTCCTGTCTGTTTTACATCAAAGAACACCACAGCTAACAAATGCCATAGGTATATACATGTCAGACCATTCCAATCATTATTCTTCCTCTGATGTCCATTATAAGTACATCCACTGTTCCTTTGCTGAATGAGCACTGTCATTTCTCTCTGTGAATTTAGTATCCAATTATACTTAGCACATTTAAATGTCCCCACCCAGTGTCTGCAAGATCTAGCATGGAGAGAAAAGCAATGAGAATGTTCTCCAAAGATTCTAGTGTTCCACCTACCAATTCCTTTTGTAAGACAGTAGTAAACGTTACCTGTTCTGGACCTTCTTAGTCTGGAGGAGTAGGTTTTTCCTGGCAAATTCACTCCTGCATTAACAGTTCTGTGAGTTTTATATACCCTCATCAATAGTAATCTAAAGAATATCATGTATCTCCAGCTCGTTCACAGGGGGCCACTTTTTGATTCATATCTCAGCCAATGAACCAAATAAATAGCTAGCACATATTTAAAACTTCACCCAAGATAAAAACCTATTGATGGAGTGGGTCTTTCTACCTCAGTTTACTGGCCTACATGTCACACTTCCACAGAAACACTAAGAATTGCCCTCCACTTATCTGCTAGGCATTTAGCAAGAAATGATATATTGCAATTAGCAGTTACAACTACCAAGCATGAAAATATATTAGAGGAAACTTAAATGTATAATATTAAGTTAAAGACTAATCTAAAAGTATATACACTATGTTTTCAATTATTTGATATTCTGAAAGAGGAAAAACTATGGAGACCAGACAATGAGAAGTGATTGTTAGGAGTTAGGATGAAGAAAGCAATGAATGGGAAGAAATCAAAAGATTTTTAGGACAATAAAAAGATTATTGTATTATAATAATGAACACATAATACCAGATATTGTCCAAAGGTATAGAATGGACAACACCAAAGTGAACCTTAATATAATCTGTTGATTCCGAGTGGCAACAGTCTGTCATCAGAGGCCCATTTTTTCAAAGAGGTGCACCACTCTGGCGGGGGGGGGGGGGGGGGTTGCAATGCACAGACTATGCGTAGGGGCAGGTGGTGTATGGGAATTCCTGGTGGTTTTGTTCAGCGTATATTTTTGTAAGCATAAAACTTTTAAAAGAAAATTATATCTCAGTGCATTTATCTTAAGTAATTTAGTACTTTTTGCTATTAAAATTGTTAGGCTGTGTCCATCATTTTATATACTCAATATAATCTAATGTTTCTTTTTATTGTCCTCCTTTCCTTTTCTATTAGAAGAAGAACTTTTATTTAAACATTAGTGATTTTATTTTATTTCTTAAGAGATTAGTATTAAACACCAGTATTCATATTTGTTTGGTATAACTAACTACCTTTATAAATACAACATTTTCTATCCTTCTTCCTGCCAACACAAGTGGTTTACTCTTTTCTTATGTCCCCCTTTTCTCCCTCTGTCTTCAGATACCGAAAGATTTTGTTTTTAATATGATTTTGCATATATTTTTCATTACATATATTATTTTCATTTTTATTTCTTTGGTTTAATTTGATTATGAACATATTTAAAGTGCATCAGATATTTGAACATCATTAATTACTATATCTTAGACATTTCCTCATACAAATGTTTTATATCATGCAGAAAATTTATTCTTTTTATGAAAATGTTTTTATTGCAGTCCCAGAGTTGATGTAAAATTAGCTTCAAAGTTATTTTCCTGTACCATAAGATAATTCTATTTTCTAATATCTAGGGTTGCTAGCAGCAACTTTGATTTCACTCTGATTCTTTCAATTATAATGTAATTTATTTCAATAGGATTGATTTGCCAAATGTCTCTACACATAGTGTAAACAACTCGATGAGTTTGGGTTTAGTGTGTATGAAAACATCCCGCCATTCAAGCCATAAACATTTCCATCACCTTCCAAAATCTATTTCTCTTAATATTACTATTATTATTTTTTTCCACTTAGAGTCCTTTTTTTAGTTACAACCTGCCAAATATTTTAGAAAAACTTCACACTTCCTAATTTTTCTCATGTGGTAAAATATCCTGTAATATATCTAAATAAGGATTTCACCTTTTTCTCCTTTCACAGTTGTTTCAGTTCTCTTTTATCTGGCTTTTATCCATTGTTCTTTCCATCTCTTATATCCAATTTTAATTTTCTCTTCCTGTATGATGCTTCATGTAATAGTGGCAGTTTAAATTTTGTCTCCCTTGTCATTTTACACACACACACACCCAAACACACACACACACACACAGACACACATACACACTTCACAACACGTATCCATAGGTTCTGCATTCTTGGATTCAGCTAACTCAGTTTGGAAATATTTTGGAAAAATTTGCATCTATGTTAAAAATGTACAGACTTTTTCTCTTGGCATTATCCCTTAAGTAATACAGTACCACCACTGTCCACATGACATTTAACTGCATTAGATGTAATAAGTAGCATAGAGTTGATTTAAATAATATACAAGAATATGCATATGTTATAGGAAATGCCATGAATTGACCATCTGTAGATTTTGCTATCTTTGGGGGAATAACCTTTCACTGTGTGTGGGGTGTGTGTAGAATGGGGTGTGTGTGTAGAAAGAACTATTGGCTCATACTTTTCTAATGTCATCTAGGAGAGAGCATCACCCTATTCTTTTAACTTGTTAATTTTCCTCCAAGCTGGTTTTCTCTGTACGCTTATACTGTTTTCTTTATTTCAGCTAAAATATCCATTACTTATTTCAGTGAGTATAAGTTATATTTAATATTGCTTAAGCTTATTTGATTTATGGTTTTGTTTTATATTTATCAAAATGCCCAAATTTTCTCTTATCACTTTTCAATATTTTTGCATATATTCTAAATGATTGGTGTCTGTTAAAATAATTATGTTCATGAAAAGTACATATCATTCCATTTCTTTCTTTGATAGATGGTACTCCTGAAGTGATTAGTTTTTTGCTAATCTTGAAAACACTTGTTACCCTAGGAGTAGGTCTGCTACCCTGTTTGATGATGTGCAATGAGGAAGTCACACAAGGCCGGGCTCTCGTGACAGTCTTGATAATTTAAGGGCATGGCAGAAAGCCTCATAAAGCACAAAATCAGTTTTGATCACTGCCATTTGTTATCACCCCCATGAGAAAAATAATCTGGAAAGATTTTAAATCTTTAAACCCCAGGCAACTGTTTCATCAGAAGATGCAGCTGATGCCATTTCTAAGGTGAGTTATAGAGGTATAAGAGGAGTTAGAGAGGTATAAACACCTGCAGAGAACCAGTCAGCTCACTCCTATTTTCATTCACTTGTTTCCCCACATGCTTCTGACGGCCATTACCAAGAGTATCTGTGCTGGAGATACAGTCTGGTGCAGCTGATTTCCTGATTTAAGAAGCAAAAATTGTCTCAAGGTAATGTCCTGGTGGCATGGTTCAGTGGTGGATGAAAAATGTGAAAAGCCTTTTTCTGACCAATCATCTTATTATCACTTCTGTCACGGTCCTGCAGCACCCCCAGAATGCTTTCATCCTTCACACGCTTTAGTTCAATACAATTTATCATCTTCTCAAAATGTGTTAGGTATTTTGATTTGCCTTTATTTATTTTTATTTTTACTTAACTTATTTTCTGGAATCCATCTATACCTCTGTTTTCTATAATTTCGCCACATTTAAACTTTCAAGGCCAGGAGAGTAGTTAGTTCATCATCTTGGGGGGAGCGAAGGTGCCATAGAAACGTTGTACTTTTCCTTGATGTCATAGAGTACCTGCTCAGTGTGCTGCTGAATGTGACCTTGACCTAGATAGCCAACATCAGTACTCCCAACTATGCCTCTTTATAACATGAGCTCTCACCAGTACAACAGTCCGCAAACATAATATTTGCAAGATATAACACATCATAGAGATTTTTCAAAATAAGCAGATAGGTTGAACTATTTTTTAAATAACTTTACTCTTACTCATTCTCAATTGTTAATTATTCTTTGAGTTAGAAGGAAAAGGAACGAATACCAAGGCACTAATACCAAGGCTTATTTCCAAACCACTGTTTGATAATTTTAGAAAGGTTAGCACATGAACATCATGCTGTGTGTCTGTTAGCATGGGGAAATTAGAGGGTCTGGGTTCTGTCTTGATACTGTGAACACAGAATAGTTAGGTGAATAAGAAAGTCTTGGAGAGTTTGAAAAGGCATCAACTGGCATTCAGAAATACTAAGAAATATCTGATGTTGATTTTCTGTGGGGATTTGATGGTGAAAGAAATTGTTCGAGTGTTGGAGTGTTAAATCATAATCAGTTCTTATGTGCACAATAAAAGAGTAACAATTGGCAAGTGCTTGGCACAGCTGCATTATTGCCTATAAAAAATAAGAATGAAACTAACTCTTATCTAGGGTAAATGAGATAGTGAGGCACTTATACTGCTGCCCGCAAAATGATTTTTACCCATCATCATCAATAAGAAAAAAATATCTTAATGACTTTAAGGAACATTTTAAATTTATGTAAATTGACAGTTAAATTTTTTAGAAACAAAAGGGGAAGAAAATTAAAAAAGAAACAAGTATATTATTACATGTACCGACTCCCCAAGATCACTAAACCACATGTACTGTAAACAAATACTGCTTAAAAATTAAAAAGCAGGGTAAGACAAAGCCCCACACCTAAGGCCAACCAAGGATGTACAAGAGGGACCGGGGGGTGCCTAACTAGACTATGCCCAATGAACTCCAGGCATTGAGCAGGGCCTGGACTCCACCCCTGGACCCTGACTGCATGTGCCCCTGCAGAATCCCAGCACACAGGGCAAACTTGGAACTCTTCTCCCAGAGGAACCTTGGACTACAGCAGATTATCTGTGCTAGCTTGAAGGGAGATTAAGTGACTGCCTCACTGAAACAGATCTCAGCTGACTCCAGTCAGTGTGGTGAGTATGCCCTTAAAATAGAGGTATACAATGTGTAAATAGAGCAAGTAGTAAAGCTCCCTCCAACTAACTGTAAGACCTTGGTAAGTCTGACAAGAGTGAGGGTGACCCCTTCCTACACACAGGAAATATCAGGCAGAGTGAGGAGTGTGCCAAGAAGGACCCCCCCCCAACTTGAAGAAAATCAAAAGGACTTATGAGACACACAGGCACACAATAGGGATGTGACAGGGCCTCAACCAACACAAACACTATAGAAAAGGAGATTTGATGACCTGGAATAACCTGAAGATAAAGTCATAGCAGGAACTAAAAGTTGACCTACATCAAAACTACTAGGCTTGTCAGCCGAGGAAGAATATAGGATTCACCCATCAGGCACTGCAGCAGAAAGCCAGGTGATTGGCCTATCTATTGATTGTGGGACCAAGTAATTGGACAAAATCAACCTTACAGTAGGACACAAAGATACACACTACCAATAGTTGATATTAGTGGGTCTGAAGGACCTAACACTAACTGAAAAGAGGAAAATGGCAAAACAAAAAACCAAACTGCAATCTCAAACATCGAGTCCACCAGCTGCAAGTACAGGAGACACTGAAATAGAAGACCCCAAAGTAACACACCAGAAATCTCTGAAAACATAGCAAATGAAATAAAAAACCAACTCCATAAGGTCATACAGGAAATCAAATTAGAAGTACTCTCCCATGTAAAGACAGAAGTAACAACCTTAGTAAAGGAGTTGTTGAGTGCAGCTAAAAAAGAAATAGAGAAAAAAGTACAGGAGCATGGGAAACTGATTGAAACCCTGAATGAACACTATAGAAACAAGCAGAATTCATGAAGCAAACTGAAAGAGACATCCATGAAACAAAAAATTCTATTCAAAACATACAAAACCATTTAAATAAATCTGAGGATCGGATTTTGGACCTTGAGGACAGGATTGCGATTAGTGATCGTTAAAGGATAGAACTTTTAAAAATAACAAAGCAGCATGAAATGACAATCCAGAAGCTTCAAGATGTTCCCAAGAGCAACAATATAAGATTAATAGGCATTAGTGAAGGCACTGGAGTCAATAGAAATGACATGACTAAAATATTCACAGAAATAATAGGAGAAAATTTCCCAAACATGGGGAAAAATATGATATGCAGAAAAGTGAGGCATATAGAAGTCCAAACAGTCACAACCAACATAAATCTACACCCAGACACATAATAATTATGATCTCAGACATACAACATAAAAACAGAATACTAAAAACAGAGAAAAGACACAAGTCACCTATCAAGGAAAGCCCATTAGAATCACAGTAGACTTTTTAGCACAAACCCTCAAGTCAAGGTGTGCTTGGAGTGAGATATTATAAGTCCTGAAAGAAAACAACTTTCAACCCAGACTGATGTAACCAGCAAAACTTTCATTCAAATTTAATGGAGAAACAAGATAATTCCATGACAAAGAAAACTGAAGAAATTCACATCCACCAAACCAACCCTAGAAAAAGTGTAGAAAGACATACTAGACAGAGATAAAAATGACCACAATCCCCAGAACAACAAAAAGAAACCACCAGAAAAGACAAGCAACGAAATAAGGGGGAAAAGCAGAGAGCAAACAATTGGAACATAACATGGCAAAGTTGAACCACTACATATCAATGATATCCATAAATGTAAATGGCCTCAATTCAACTATCAAAAGAAATAGGCTGACAAAATGAATCAAGAAACATGATCCCACAATACAATGTATACAAGAAACACATCTGACCAAAAAGGAAATTCATATATTAAAAGTCAAAGGATGGAAAATAGTATTCCATGCAATAGGAACCCAGAAAAAAGCAGGGGTAACTATTCCATTTGCAGACAATGTGAACTTCAAACCTAAAATGCTTAAAAGAGTCAAAGAAGTACACTACATACTGGTAAGTGGAAAAAATCCAAGAGGAAGAAATAACAATTATAAATATATATGCATATATGCACCAAACACAGGAGCACCCACCAATATAAAAAATATACTAATGGATATGAAAAACCAAATACACAAGAACGCAATTATTACAAGGGACCTTAACAACCCACTGTCACAAAGAGATAGATCAACTAGACAAAAAGTCAGCAAACAAATAACAGAAATGAATCATACCTGCAAGCAACTGGATTTAGAAGATATTTACAGAGTGTTCCACCCAACCAAATCAGAATACACATTCTTGTCAGGTGTATATGGGACATTCTCCAAAATAGACCATATATCATCCCATAAAACATTTGTAAGTAAATGTAAAGGTATTGAAATTATCCCATGCATGCTAACTGACCATATCACACTGAAATTGGAAGTTAATGGCAAAAGAAATTGTAAAGCTTGCATAAATACATGGAAATTAAATAACAACCTTTTGAACAACCAGTGGGCTTCAGAGGAAATTAAAGAAGAAATAAAGCAATACCTACAATTCAGTGAAAATGCAGACACAACATGCTGCAATCTATGGGATGCAATGAAAGCAGTATTAAGAGGGAAATATATAGTAATAAATTGTCATATCACGAAAACAGAATGAGCACAAAAAAACAACCTAATGCTTTGTCTCAAGCTTCTAGAAAAAGAAAAGCAAATTAAACCCAAAGCTCATAGAAGAAAGGAAATTGTAAAGATTAGAGTTGAAATTAATGCAATTGAAACTAAAAAAATGCTAAGGATTAATGAATCAAAAGGCTGATTTTTTGATAGAATAAACACAATTGACAAACCTCTAGCTAATCTCATAAAGAAAAAGAAAGGAAAAACCATTTGCATACAATAAGGACTGAAAAGGGGGAAATTACTACAGATCCCATGGAAATTAAAAAGATCATGAATACCTACTTTGAAATTCTCTAGTCACAAAGAGTGGAAAACACAGAGGAAATGGACAGATTTCTAGAAACATAGGAACTACCAAAGCTCAACCAAGAAGATATAGCAATTTTGAATAATGCAATATCAGCTATTGAAATTACAAATGTAAATAAAAACTTACCAACAAAGAAAAGCACAGGTCCTGATGGATCCACAGCTGAATTCTACAAGAAATTTAGAGATTTGATGTCAACACTCCTTACACTCTTCAGTGAAACTGAAAAAAAAAAAAAGCAATCCTCCCTAAATCTATCCTGGAGGCAAGTATTAGTCTGATACCAAAACCAGGAGAAAGACTCAACCAAAAATGAAAACTATAGGCCTATCTCACTAATGAACATTGATGCAAAGATTCTCTAGCAAATAGAATGCAGCAAATCACCAGGAAGATTATACATCATGACCAAGTGGGGTTCATTCCAGGAATGCAGAGATGGTTTAACATACACAAGTCAATAAATGTGATACACCACATCAACAGAGCCTAAAACAAAAATCACATGGTCATCTCAATAGATGCAGAAAAAGCTTTTGATAAAGTCCAACACATGTTCATGATAAAAAACCTTTCAGAAACTCGAGATACACAGTGTCTACCTCAACCTAATAAAGGCCATTTATGATAAACCAACAGCCAGTATTATACCAAGTGGACAAAACCTGAAAGGTTTCACTTTCAAATCAGGAACAAGACAAGGATATCCACTATCACTCCTCCTTTTCAATATAATTCTGGAAACACTAGCCAGGGCAATCAGACAAGAGAGAGAAATAAAAGGAATAAAGATAGGAAAGGAAGAAGTTAAATTATCACTATTTGCAGATGACATGATACTCTATATAGAAGACCCAAAAAACTCGATTAAGAGACTGCTAGAGGTAATAAACTAATTCAGCAGTGTAGCTGAATAGAAGGTCAATGCTCAAAAATCAATAGCATTCCTGTACATAAACAAGAAACTCACCAAGAGACAAATAATGGAAATATAGCCCTTCACAATACCATCTAAAAAAATGAAATGCTTAGGAATCAACCTAACTATATGCTGAAAATTATACTATGCTAAAAAAATGTGATTGAAGAGGATATTAGAAAATGGAAGGGTATTCCTTGCTCTTGGTTAGGAAGAACCAACATTGTGAAAATGGCCATACTCCCAAAACTGTTATACCAACTTAATGCATTCCCAAACAAAACACCATTTACATACATCACAGATCTAGAGAAAACATTCATAAAATTCATTTGGAAACACAGGAAACCTAGAATAGCAAAGGCAATTCCTGGCAATAAAGGCAAGGCAGGAGGCATCTCAATTCCTGACTTGAAACTGTACTACAAAGCCACAGTGATAAAATAAGCATGGTACTGGCAAAGAAGTAGACCTGAGGACCAATGGAATAGATTAGAAGATGCAACTATAAGTACAAAGACACTCAGCCATGTGATATTTGAGAAAGGGGCTAAACATGTTCACTGCAAGAAAGATAGCCTCTTTAATAAGTGGTGTTGGAAAAATTGGCTCTGTACATGCAGAAGACTGAAACTAGATCCATGAGTAACACCATGCACAAAACTAAAGTCTAAGAGGATCAAAGACCTATACATTAAAACAGAAACACTAAATCTACTAGAAGATAAGGTAGGTGGAAGTCTTGGAGACATAGGGCTAGGCAGAGAATTCATGAACAAAATGCAAACTGTGTGGGAAACGCTTCAGAGAATCAACAACTGTGGTCTCATATTATTGAATAACTTCTGCACTTCAAAAGAAATCACCAACAGAGTGAAAAAAAACCCTACAGAATGGGAAAGTATTTTAGCCAGCAACCCCTCAGACAAAGGACTTATGTCAAGAACATATAAAGAATTGAAAAACATCAAGCCCCTCAAATTCAAAGACCCTCTCCAAAAATGGGCAGCTGAGATGAACACACAGTTCTCAGATGAAGATATACAAATGGCAAATAAATACATGAAGAAATGTTCACCATCACTGGTCATTCAAGAAATGCAAATTAAAACAACATTGAGATATCACCTCACTCCAGAAAGAATAGCTGCCATCAAGAAACCAACTGATAACAAATGTTGGTAAGGCTGTGGGGGGGAAAGGAACACTGATCCACTGTTGGTGGGAGTGTAGAGTGGTGCAACCACTATGGAAATCAATATGGAGAATTCTCAGAAGACTAGGATTGGAAGCTCCATTCAACTCAGCTATTCTCCTCCTGGGTATTTTCCTGGAAAAATTGAAAAAGTCATATCACAGTGATATATATCCACCCATGTTCATAGCAGCACAATTTGTAATAGCTAAATCTTGGAAACAACCAAGATGCCCATCAACTGCAGAGTGGATGAAAAAGATGTGGTATTTTTATATAATGGAATATTACTCAGATATGAAAAGTGATGATCTTGAGGCTTTCATTGGTAAATAGAGACAACTTGAGACTATTCCTATTAGTGAAATAAATTAGAATCATATTTATAATTATTGCACTGTGTGTCTAGTGTAAACAGTAATAAGACATGTAGGAGTAATAAAACCCAAAATGTGTAATTTTTACTGTAAAAAAGAGAGGAAAATAAAGTGCTCTAAAGGATATAACTGCATGTATGTTTAAGTGTGTAAGATGAAGGATCATATTACTGTTTTTGTTAGATCATGGAGTAGAACTGTTAACAGTGTCACTGTTTGAATGTCTACTTTGTGTGTTTTAATTTTGTAACTTGAACAACTGTTTCCAAGATGACAGAATATTATTTATCAAGTAGTGATTTCTTAGTGTTTTTTGTTATTTTATTTTTTTCCCTTGTGAATTCTGTATTGTTACTACCCTTTTTTCTGTTTTTTTTTCTTTAAATAAAAAAAATTAAAAAGCAGTTGCGAGAGACATAGGGGCTATCACTCAGCAGTACCTGAAAAAAGTGAGTTCTTGAGTTTGATTCCCAGAACAGCACCCCAAATAAATAATTATAAAAATTTTAAAATAAAATTATAGAACATATTCACACTGTGAGATTAAAATACACCATAGTCCAAATATATATCCATGTTAAGGTTGATTTATTTTAGGACAAAATCTCAAATAGTGTGTTAGTTTAAGCTCTGTAAGTCACTCTTTGGAACAAAACAGCAAAATTATCCATCCAGGAAGGCTATAGTTAGCACACTTAATGATTAAAACTTCACTTAGCTACATTAGGATATGCTGTTGGGTACTGAGATGTTCACAAACACGTTAGCATATGGCAGTATGATTTGCCTCAGTGATTGCTTTTAATTATCAGTCTATGTTTATAATTTAGTAATAATGATTGTATCCATTTTTGTTTCAATTTCAAGCTGAGCTCTGTTTGTAAATGTTTTACCACCTGTTGCCTAACTTAATATTGCACCTTCAGGTATGTGGTATTTTTTAAATTGACAATTCCAAATCAGTTGGCAATGCATCATGTATTTTATTGAAAGAGTCATAAAGTTGCAATAGAAAACTTGTCAAAATAATATTCTGTGTTAGCCACATAGTGTCATAAATTTTAAATTAACACTGAAAAGTATTTAATTATAGGTCTTAGTTAGTTTTCCCATTACTGAGAGAAAATACCCATCATCCAATGTTAAAGGAGGAAAAGTTCATTTTGGCTCACAGTTTGTAGAGGTTTCACTCTGTAGTTGGCTGATTCCAAGACATGGCGGAGGGAAATAGAAGAGGAGAAACAGTTCATGGCAAGCAAGTAGGTCAGGAAATAAAAATCAAGTAAGCAAACAACAAACAACAAACCTCTTTCTTATATCTCATCCAAGCTACCTGCCTAGAGAGAGTACCACTCACCCTCTTAATCCCAGTGCTTGTAATCCTAGCTCGCACCATGAATCAATTCCAGCAACACACCCTTTAAATCCAGCCACCTCTGACAAGCCCTCCCTATGGCAGCATGAGGCACTGGGGAGACATCTAGTAGCAAGCCATAATATTTTATATTGTTTTGAACCCGGATAAAGGGATGCTGTGAATTTTTTGAAACACATATATAAAACATACATAGATGAGTTTTGATCTGTTTTTACAGGAAAGATTCTTATAGTTTACTGCTTTTCACTGTTTCTATGTTATCTAGATATTTCATAAGTTATAGATGCATGGAATCTTTTCTATAAGATCAGCAACACTATTTCATTCACTTCTACCATTATAAATCCTTTTAGACTTTTTTTTCATATTCTGCAACTGTCATAAACTATTTCTCTTCTACTCAGTAGAGATGTAGTTATTAAGGAACATTTGAGTTAAGCCATTGCTTTTTCCACCTTTGTGATTGTGGAAACAAATAGACTGAGAAAAGTTTGCATATATGAGCATGTGTTCATATAAACATATTCCTGGCATGGGTCAGAGACCATTAGTATAAAGCAAGGCCATCTAAACACAATACTCACACTTTGCTTGAATGAAACCTCAAATGTAAAAAAAAATAGCTCACTCATTCATTTAAAAAATGTTTGTACTATATCTACTCTGCCAATAAGTACTCTGGATTGCAAGCCCTGAGCTCACAATGCAGGGCGAAGATTGTCAGACAGGTCAGTGACCTTAAATTCAAGGAGAGTCTGTCAATGACCAAGGCAAGTTGATGCCATGAAACAGTATGCCAAAGTTAATGGGATTAACACAAAACAAGCATTTAGATCAGTTTGCTTTTCAAATGTAATTAAACTAAAAATATATGTGTGCAACTTTGGTGTATTTCTGATTATTACATGTAATTTCACACATTATATATTCTTGGTATATGGTATTTTGTAATACATTCATGATTTAAAAACAATGACTTTTATATATTTCCATCATATTTTTGAAATGCTCTAAAAATATTAATGAAATCCTTTGTAAATAATTATGTCAGTGTATAATTCATTGCTAGACCACATGGTGATATAGGAATGAACAGATCTCTGAGATAGATTCTTGTAAAAGATAATATCCCTCCAAAGTAGTGTGAAAGACCAAGGAAAGTACTTTTTACCTATACTGTGCAGGAAAAGGAGTGATACATGTTTTTCCAAATGGAAGTTGTATATAAGCTGAATCATGGAGACTTAAAGTAGTTAACCAAACAATGAGAAAGGAACAGAGAGCCTGTCAGATACACACACAAAGACATTCTGTGTTGTGGAGAACTGGAAGGTGTACAGTAAAAGATAAGTATTTTCAAAGGTTGGATTGATCAATCTTGGTGTTCACGGGTATTCATGTCTTTGTCATGAGAGATAAGCTTGACGGGAACATGTATTGGGATTAAAGTCTCCAGAGCAAGACAAATGTTTAGTTTCCACACAGTCAACTCTAAATCTCTGTATATATAACTTGTATTTTATGCTATGCCAATAATTCCACTTCCATGGTTCTATTTATTACTAGGGAAAATCCCGTGAGGCTGCCTCTAATGTAATTTGTATTGCATCATGAGGAAACTGAATATTCTCAGGGTTAATTATCCAGAGTCCCAGAATCTGTAAGACAGAGGAGTATTAAAAATGACAAATATAATTAAGACTATTTCTGCTTCTCTCACCATCTACATATGAGCTGAAATCAGTGTAAATTTTGTCCTTTCACAGTTTACACTTCAGTTATACTTTTTACACTGAATAAGTGCATTCATTCCATAATGTGAGTTATAAGGAGAAACTTAAATTTCTGTTTGGGGCATTTTACATCCTAGAAGGTGATGTGGAATCATTGGGTGAGACAGATGAAGCAGGGAATTGATGAAATCAAAACATACTAGGAATATTAATTAATGAGGGAACCTGCATGAACATAGTCTACCAGATCAGTGGCTATATATGCTGTTTGAAACATTTGTAAGATGAAGATTTGAAATGAAATTCACTCCTTATTGATTAAATGCACCTGAGACAGGTAGCCTTTTATATAACAAAGAAGGCTGCAGTTAAATTAACCTATTCAGAGGTTTTTCTTTTTTAAGGAATACGCATTTCTTCATATGTTTACACACAGTCTTTTTTTAGAGTGATGCATCAGGGTTCTGGGATGACCCATGTCTTCTGGGGATAAAGACCCAGAATCTCCAGGTAATTACCATTTTATTAGCCTGTGCAGGGTGAAGGATTCAGAGCTTTTCCTGACAGCAGAGAGGCAGTTACTGAATAGGCAAATTTAACACATGAAGAAAACAAGTCAAGATCCATTCCCATTCCTGGGTGCTTATCTCATTGACCAAGTGGGATTTCTTTACCCCAAAACCAGTCCCTAAGTCAGGCAGGGTAAGAAAAGCCTCAGGTATGTACTATGTCAATGTAAAATTCATTGTCCCCCAAATTTCCCCTGTTTTGTTTTTGTAATTATAGCGGTTTTGAAATAGTGTACAAGCTATGCTGGCCATCATAGTGACAAATGCCATAGCATATAATAAAATCTGTCTCCCTTTACACTGAACCTTCTCAGCTCAAAACAGTTAAAATAGAATCTATGTTCATTCTCCCCCAACTGCAGTTAGCTACACTCGTTCAAAGATTGACTATTATATATAGCTCAGTTATTTAGACCCACACACTCACCTTTCTTTAAAAACACAATTACAAAACAAAAAAGGTCATCTCCACATGTGAAATTAGATCTTGATTTTTTTATTTTAAAGAGAATAAAACAAAAGAGAGCAGAACAAAGCAGACCAGAAGAGAACAACCTAAGCAACACAGCACTTTACAACAAGACAACCAGACATTAACAGTAGCTATCAAAATATAACTTTCTCTGCTATAGTTGAGCATAGTTTCAAACACAATATCACACATAACAAAATAGTATAAAACCATTCAAAAGAATAAAGGAATTGCAGGGCATTCTGAACCAAATAACAGAGAATGATCAATGGCTACTATAATATCTCATTTTCAATAAAAAAATTATTTATACTATCACATATATTAAAATCCCAATGAGACACAACATGACAGAACCGATAGTAATAGAAGAATAGAAGCATAGTAGGACTTCAAAACAAGATGATATTAAATCAGCAATGACTGCCATAATGTTTTGTTTTCTTCAAAACAGCTGTTCATACCATCACGCATAATAAAGTCAAACAAAACAGAATAAAATGATGATTGAAAACATTGAAAGGCTTCAAAGCAATGAAATGTGGAATCATGATTACCATAAAATCTTATATACTCTTACCAACTCTCATACGAGGGAGACTATACAGTAATTACACATGTGAATTTGGTTTATTTTGCTTATGAGTATGGTCTCAAGTTGTGTCCATTTATTTATAAATATCTCAATGTGCTCATTCTTTATAGCTGAGTAGTACACCATTGTATAAAAATGGCACAACTTTTTTATCCATTCCTCAGTTGATGGGCACTTAGGTTGTTTCCAAGATCTGGCTATTACAAATTGTGCTGCTATAAAAATGGGTGCACATATATCACTGTGATATGATGTTTTTAGTTCTTCTGGGAATATTTCCAGAAATGGAATAGCTGGGTCAAATGGGACCTCCAATCCCAGCTTTTTGAGGAATCTCCAGACTGACCTCCATAGTAGTTGCTCTGGTCTACACTCCCACCAACAGTGCAGAAGAATTCCTTTTTTCCCCAAAATATCTCCAGCATTTGTTGTTGGTAGTTTTTTTTTTCCTGGCCATTCTTTCTGGGGTGAGATGGAATCTCAGTGTGGTTTTAATTTGCATTTCTCATGACTAATGATGATGAGCATTTTTTCATGTATTTACTTGCCATTCATTTTTCTTCATCAGAGAACTGTGTATTCATCTCAGATGCCCATTTTTGGATTGGGTCCTTGAATTTTGAGGGTCTGATTTTAATTCTTTATAAGTTCTAGACAGAAGTCCTTTGTCTGAGGGACATTCCATTAAGATTTTTTCCCAATTTATGGGTTTTCTTTTCACTCTGCTGGAAATCTCTTTTGATATACAGAAACTCTTTAATAAGAAGTAGTCCCAGTTATTGATTCTGGGAAGTATTTCCCGTGCAGTTTGATCCTTGTTCATAAATTCTCTACCTACCCCTATATCTTTCAGATTTTTACCTACTTTGTCTTCCAACAGATTTAGTATTTCTGTTTTAATATTTAGATCTTTTATCCATTTAGATTTTAGTTTAGTACATGGTGAGAGGCATAGGTCTAGTTTTAGTCTTCTGCATATGAATAGCCAATTTTTCCAGCACTATTTGTTAAAGAGACTGTCTTTCTTCAAGGGAGCATGTTTGGCGCCTTTATCAAAGATAAGGTGGTTGAGTGAGTTTGTGGTTGTGATTGTATCTTCCAATCTATTCCATTGATCTTCAGGTCTGCTTTTATTCCAGTGCCATGTTGATATTATTACAGTAGCTTTGCAGTGTAATTTCAAGTCGGGGATTGTGATGCCTCCTGCCTTGCCTTTGCTGCTTAGAATTGCCTTTGCTATTCTAGGTCTTTCTGGTTCCAGATGAATTTTAGGAGTGATTTCTCTAGATCTATGAGTTATGTTAGTGGTATTTTGATTGAGATTGCATTGAATCTGTATAGTAATTTTGGGAGAATGGACACTTTCACAATGTTTTTTCTTCCTATACATGAAAAAGGGATGTCTTTCAATTTTCTGAGATCCTCTTAGATTTCCTTTTTCAGGGTATTATAATTTTCCCTGTATAGCACTTTTACTTCTTTCATGAGATTAATTCCTAAGTATTTCATTTTTTTGGATGCTAGTGTGAAGGGTGTGGCTTCTCTTATTTCTCTCTCAGTACTTTTGTTGTTAGTGTTTAGGATTGCTATTGATTTTTGAGTATTGACTTTGTATCCAGCTACATTGCTGAATTTATTTATTATATCTAGGAGTCTTTCAATGGAGTTTTGGGGGTCTTCTATGTAAAGTATCATGTCATCTGCAAATAATGATAATTTAACTTCCTTTTTTCCTATCTTTGCTCATTTTATTTCTCTCTCTTGTCTAATTGCTCTGGCTAGTATTTCCAGTACTATGTTAATAGAAGCAGTGATAGGGGACATACTTGTCTTGTGCCTGATTTTAAGGTAAAGGCTATCAGTTTTTGGCCATTTAATATGATGCTGGCTGTTTGTTTGTCATAGATGGCCCTTATCATATTGAGGTAAAGACCATCTATTCTGATTCTGTGTAAGGTTCTTATCATGAATAAGTGTTGGACCTTATCAAAAGCTTTTTCTGCATCTATAGAGATGATCATGTGGTTCTTTCTTTTGGCTCTATTGATATGGTGGATTACATTTATTGTTTTGCATATGTTGAACCATCCCTGCATTCCTGGGGTGAATCCCACTTGGTCGTGGTGTATAATCTTCTTGATGATTTGCTGCATCCTATTTGCCAATATTTTATTGAGAATTTTTGCATCTATGTTCATTAGGGAGATTGGCCTATAGTTCTCTTTTTTAGTTGGGTGTTTCTTTGGTTTTGGTACTAGAGTAATATTTGCTTCCAAGAATGAGTTAGGAAGAATTGCTTTCCTTTCAATTTCATTGAAGAGTTTGAGGAGTCTCAGAAGTAAGTCTTCTTTGTATTTCTTGTAGAATTCCACAGTGAATCCGACTGGGCCTGGGCTCTTCTGTGTTGGCAAGGACTTAATTACATTTTCAATTTCAGTAATAGAAATTGGGTTATTCAGCAGTTTTACATCTTCCTGATCCAGCTTTGGTAGTTCATATGTATCTAGGAATCTGTCTATTTCTTCTGAGCTATTGAACCTATGAGAGTAGAGGTTTTCAAAATAGGTGTTGATGATCTTCTCTATTTCTACCAAGTCTGTAGTAATTTTATCTTTTTCATTCCTTATTGCATGAATTTGAGTTTTCAATTTCCTTTTTTTGATAAGGTTGGATAGGGGCTTATCAATTTTATTTATTCTTTCAAAGAACCAACTCTTTGATTCATTGATTCTTTGTATTGTTTTCTTAGTCTGTATTGAATTATTTTGTGCTCTAATCTTTATAATTTTCTCTCTTCTTATGGCTTTGGGCTTGGCTTGCTCTTCTTTTTCTCGATGTTTGAGTTGTAGCATCAGGTTGTTCATTTGTGTTCCTCTGTCTTCCTGATGTGGGAACTCAATGTAATAAATTTTCATCTGAGGACTGCTTTCATTGCATCCCACAAAATCCAGTCAGTTGTGTTTGTATTTTTGTTTGCTTGTAGGTATTGTTTAATTTCTTCTTTAATTTCCTCTGTGACCCACTGATTGCTCAAGAATGTATTACTCAGTTTCCATGTGTTTGTGAAGTTTTTACAGTTGCTTTTATCATTAATTTCTGGCACTATGATCAAATAACATGCATGGGATAATTTCAATTCTTTTGCATTTACTTAAATATATTCTGTGGACTAGAATATAGTCTATTATAGAGAATGTCCCATGTACTGCTGAGAAGAATGTGTATTCTGATGTTGTTGGATGGAAAACTCTATATACGTCTATCAAGTCCATTAGTTCACAGGTGTGATTGAGTTCTGTTATTTCTTTGCTGATTTTCTGTCTAGTTGATCTGTCCCTTTGTGTCAGTGACATGTTAAAGTCTCCTGTTATAATTGTATTATTGCTTATTTGATTTTTCATTTCTGTTAATATTTGCTTTTATAGCTGGGTGCTCTGGAATTTGGTGCATATATATTTAAGATTGTTATCTCTTCCTCTTGAAATTTTCCTCTAACTAGTATGTAGTCACCTTCTTTATCTCTTTGGATCATTCTTGGCTTGAAGTTCACATTGTCTGCAAACAAGATAGCTACTCTCACTTTTCTTTGGTTTCCTGTTGCATGAAGTATTGTTTTTCATCCTTTGACTTTCAGTCTATGGGTTTCCTTTTGGGTAAGATGGGTTTCTTGTAGACAGCATATGGTTGGATGTTGTTTCTTGTTTCATTCTGCCAGTCTGTTTCTTTTGATTGTTGAGTTGAGGCCATTTACATTAATGGTTATAACTGTTATATATTGGTTTATTGTTTACATGTTATCTTTCTGCTGTTGTATCTTAGCTTTCCATTTGTTTAATTGTCTGCTTTGCTTGGTGGTTTTATCCTATGTGTATCTAGAATGTCTTTCAGTATTCTTGGTGGGTTTGGTTTGGTGGTCATGAAGTTCTTCAGCTATTCTTTCTCATGGAAGTATCTTATTTCTCCATCCATTTTGAAGGACATTTTTGCAGGGTACGTCAGCCTGGGTTGGAAGTGGTTTTCCTTTAGGATTTGAAATACTTCACTCCATGATCTTCCTGACTTCATTGTTTGTGTTGAGAAGTCTGCTGTGATTCTGATAGGTTTTCCTTTATAGGTGATCTCTCTTTTCTCTCTAACAGCTTTTAGTGTTCTGTTCTTATGGTGGATTTCTGGGATGGTGATTATTATGTATCTG
>PVJX010019017.1:0-35550 GCA_004027295.1 Dolichotis patagonum
GAGAGAAGAGGGGGAGAGGAGGGGAGGAGAGGCAGAGACACAGAGAGAGCTAGAGAGAGAGAGAGAGAGAGAGAGAGAGACTCTTCGCATTTAATGACATTCGTTCCTCTGTGATTATCTGTTCATATCCCTTCCCCATCTCTGTATGTATGTATGTTTTTATGTATTTATTTTAAAATTTATAATTTATTTCTGGAATTTCTTAACTTGTTACTTTGTATATTAATCCTTCCAGCCTTACAGGTTGAACACTGTTTCCTTTGATCAGCCATCTGCCCACCCCCTTTGGATACTATTTTTTGTTTTATAGAGCTGAAAACTTATGTAGTCAAATCAGTCTTTGGTTATTACATTTTTTCTTCTGCGTAAGCAGACTTTTCTTATTGCAAGATGATAGAGATACTCTCTGAAGATTTTTTTTTGTAATTTGTATGTGGCACTTGGTAATCTTATGTGGTGATCCACAGTAATCTTACCTAATTTTGTCTTCCTGCGTGGCTGATAAGCTGCCTCACTCAGTGTTCCATTCTTTTCATGTAGTACCTCTTCCATCATGGATCTGCATGTGTTCTGGTTGTAACGATCTGCTGATTTTGTCTTAAAAACTATTTAGTTGGTGAGTTTTTATCACAATTTTAGAATTACAGAAAAATTACAAAAATAGTACAGAGAGTCCCACCAGCCCTCACTCTTAGTTCCCTTTATTGATATTTTACTTGTTTAATATGCTAAATTCAGTTGCTGGAAGAATATTCATACACTGATAGGAATGGAAATCTGTATTTGACTCAGGTTTTCCTAGTTTTTCCCTAACGTCCTGTTTTTTGTTCTGAGATTTCATTTGGAATTCCATATTGCGTTCAGTTGTCATGAGCTGTGAAGTTCCTTTTGGATTGGATGGTTTCTCACTTCCCTTGAATTTGGTGACCTTGATAGTTTTGAGGAGTACTGGTCAGATATATTGTAGGAGTCTCTTCTATTTGAGTTTTTCTGATTTTTTTTTCACAAAGAGACTGGGGTTATTGTTTTGGGGAGTAAAATCACAGAGATAAAGTGTGATTGTCATCAGATCAAATTAAAGATATGTACTGACACCCTGATTTGTGACCCTTTGCTGTTGCTGCTGATCAGCTGGCTAAAGTCCTGTTGGGTTTTACCTTTGTAATTTTTTTTAACCTTTTTTTCTTTGTATTTTTTAATTTAATTTTTTATTTTAAAGAGAAAATATTAATTTTTTATTTTAAACAGTTTCAAAACAGGTTTGTAGGAGATTTACAATAATTAATACATTGTGTATTGTTGTCTTTGTAGTAGTTATTCAGAGTACCAGATATAGGCATGATACCTTGTTCAAACAATATTAGCACAAACAAACCTCTCTTTTCAGTGAATTAAGAGAAACTAGCTGTAAACTATCTTAACTGTCTTGTGTATAAATGCATCGTTTTCCTTTCCTTCTTTTCTTCTTTCACCTATCACAGTTTGTCTTTTGTTTTTAATAGTTTCTTGCCAATTCATAATACATATTGTACATTTTGGGTCTTATTGTTCAGTTTCTCACACCAGTGAGACAATGCAGTGTTTACATAGTAGTCTGATTTATTTCACTTACAAGTATGGTCTCGAGTTGCTTCTATTTACCTGTGAAAGTCTCCAGTTCGTCCTTTATGACTGAGTAGTACTCCATTTTATATGTCTGTTCCTCGGTTGGTGGACCATTTGGGTTGTTTGTGTTTTTTCTTTCCTCCTCTTTGTTGAGGTTGGCTAATGCTTTATCAGTTTTATTCTTTCAAAGAACCTTTTGATTTATTGATTCTTTGTATTGTTTTCTTAGTTTCTATGGCATTAATTTTTGCTCTTATAATTTTCTCCCTCCTAAGAGTTTGACTTTGATTTGTTCTTTTTTTAGAAGTTTGAGGTCCAACATTAGGTGGTTTGAAGTTCATCACTATAAATTTCCCTTGCAGGACTGTTGTATTTGCATTCCATAAGCTTCACTATATTATATTGGTGCTTTTGTTTAATTGTGTATACTGTTTAATTTCATCTTTAAAACCCTCTGTGACCCATTTTTTGTTCAGAAAAGTGCTGTTTAATTTCCATATGTCAATGTAGTTTTTGTGTTTTCTTTGTTGTTGATTTCCAGTTTCATTGAGCTATGGTTAGATAGAAAGCATGGAATGATTTCAGTTCCTTTACGTTTACTTACACATGTTTTGTCAGCTACTAGACGGTCTGTTTTGGAGAGTGTCCCATGTGCAACTGAGAAATATCTCTATTCTGATGTTTTGGGGTGGAACATCTACCAAGTCCATTTGTTCACAGGTTTGGTTTAATTCTAAATTTTCTTTGTTGATTTCTTGTCTAGTTGACCTATCTGTTTGTGAGAGTGGCTATTAAAGTACCCCACTGCAATTGTATTAGTGCTTCTTTGGATTTTCATGTTCATGAACAAATGGACTTGGTAGATGTCTACAGAATATTCCACCCCAAAACATTATATTTGTGGTTATAAGTGATATGTACTGACTTTTCTTTTTCATGTTGTTTTCTTGTCTTTTTTTTCCTGTTTAATTGTTTGCCCTACCTGGAGGCTTCTTTCTATTGTGTTCATGTGTTTGTGGTCTTTGTTCTCTTTCTAATGTGTCCTTCACCATATTCTGTAACGCTGGTTTGGTGGCCATAAATTTCTTCAGTCCTTATCATGGAAATATCTTATTTCTTCATCAGTGTTGAAAGATAGTTTTGCAGGGTATAACAATCTGGGTTGAAGATTGTTTTCCTTTTGGGATTGAAATTCCCCACTCCATGTTCTCCTTGATTTGCGAGTTTGTATTGAGAAATCTGCTGTGATCCTGATGGACTTTCCTTTATAAGTGATATGTTTCTTTTTTCTAGCTGCTTTTAATAGTTTGTTCTTGTGCTGAATTTCTGGAATCTTGATTATTATATGCCTTTGTGTAGATTTATTTTGGTTTTGGCTATTTGAAATTCTATATGCATTATTTATTTGTATGTCAGATTCTTCACGTTTGGGAAGTTTTCTATGATTATTTCTGTGAAGAGCTTTTTTAATGGCTTTGCACTGTCTCCAGATTTCTCTCTGATTTGAATCAATCTTTTTTCTTTGCTTCATCCTGTAGTGATTGCATTGATTTTTTGTGGTCTCTTGTTATTTATAAGATATTTTTCTTTTCCTGGTTGCTAATAGAGTTCCTGTCTTCTAGATCTGATATTTTATCCTCGCCTTTATTCAGTCTGCTATGTACCCTTTCAGTGGTGTTTGTAATCTCCTGTATTTCTGTTTGGATCCATTTTATTGATTCTGTTTCTATGTTTGGCAATCATGATTTCCATTGTTTTCCTGCATTTCTCTACTTGTTTATCTGTGTCTGCTTTAATAATGTCTTTCATTTTGATAGTAATTTCTTTTTGCACTTTAGAGATTATTTTTTCTGTGGCCTCTTCCTTTTGGTTTTTCAGTTCTGCTATCATTTCAGAGAGTTTGCTTTGTTGGCTTCCAATTTCCTGTATTTCTTTGTGCTCTGGACTTGTCTTGGGTGAGCTGGGTGTTTTGGGTTGCATTTTACTTTTTCATCTTGTCATTTTCTATTTTATTTGTTTTCTGTGTTGATGCTTGTAGATTTCTTATGTTATATAGTCTTATCAGTGGTGTCAATGCTTTCCTAGAGGTGTCTGTTTCTCCAGATGTCTTTTAGATGTGGGTGGTTCTTGGTCTTTATGTCTATCCCAAGAACCTACCTTCTCAATATAGTACAACAGAGGAATTGCTATCCATTTGACTTAGAGTCCATTCCTTTGGTCCTGGACTATGTTGATGGTTATGTCCCCTTAAAATCACAGCGTTGTCAAAAACTGGTTGTAGCTTGTATAACATCCTGGTTATAATAGTTCAGATGGCCATAACAATAGACTCGAGTATAGTCTGGCTACTGATATACTGTGGTAAATATTAGCTTGATATTTATAACTGTAGCATGAACGTTTCCAGAAACATAATATAATCCAACTTACACTAGGAACTTGTATGCAGTGATTTTCCACCTAGAGTAATTTTATCCAGTTGTGTGTGTGAGGGGGTGTTCCAAGAAGATGAAGGTAAGATGGAGAGAGAGATGAGATTAAATTAGTAGGACCAGGGTTGAAGCACACAAGATGATCATCCAGGGGTTGGGTAGTTGTAGGACACAGGAGAGAAGAACTGGGGGAGAAGGCCTAGGTGTTTTGAAGGAAACAAGACAGAGCAGAGACAGTATTTACCCACATGAAAGTATCATAAGGTCAGTGAGGTGGTTTCCTAAAGAAAGGAGGAGGATGGGTAGGATAAAACAAAAAGAAAGGTTAGAGATCTAAATCATGAATGAGAAAGAAAGGAAGGAAGAAATAAAAGAGGAAAAGAAAGAAAAGAAGAAAGATAAATGAAAGCAGTGAAATTCCTGAAGTGTCTACAGTTCTGTGGTAGGCTAAGTCAGATCCCAGAAATTGATACTCTGGCCATGATTGCAGATGGATTTTTGCAGGGCTTCATTTCTAGATTTGGGGGGATGGGATGGGATTAGTGGTCTGTGGTTCTGTGGAGTTCTCTTAGTTGTTTAGAAAAGAAAAAGAAACAAGACCAAGTGAGAGGGAGGGAGGGAGGGAGGGAGGGAGAGAGAGAGAGAGAACAAGAAAAGAGGAGATGACTGCAACCCACCAGCTTCTATTCCTGTGTCATTGTCCCCAAGCACACACTGGTTCTCTAACCTACCACCTGTTGGCTGGTTTTATTACTGTTGCTTGAGATGTTTCTGCACCTCGCGTTTCACCTGTCCGTTGTGTGTGCTCAGCCAGGGTCCTACTGCGTGGCTGGCATTCCCGCAGGTCTCTGGACCCTGAGTCCTGCCAGTGGAAAGAGGGAGGGGTGGATCTCAGACTCCTCTTCGCAGCCAGCACCTGCGGGGACAATTGAGTTTTTCCACTGAAAAGTACTCTTTTTCTACCTTTCTGCATATAACTTTGGGAGGAAGTCCTGTGTGAAGCTCACACATTTGAGAGTGGTGTGTTCTGTTTTCTCTCCTTTAAGGTGAAGTATCTACATAAATTACTTTGAGGCTTTTTGTCTTTTCCTCCCCATTATTTTATTCCTTCATTTGTTTACACTGGTGTTATCTCATGAATATTTATTTTATACACTGGATTATAGTCCAACACTAGTTTATTTTGTTGTTCACGTTGTTGCAGCTTTGGCCACTGGGATTTCTTTCACTTGGTATCTTTGATTAAGCCTATCACCAAAGTGGGCTTCCCTATTTTTCCTAGCATTTCCTTACTTTTGCATCAAAAATGCTCCCAGCTCATCGTACAGATTTCCCGCCCTAGTTCTAGAATTAGTCATTTATCTAATGAGCTGTAGTCCCTTCTATGGAAAATGGGATTAGAAATTTGCATCTGGGTAATAGGTTTGCTCATTGCTTTCTGAAGTGTTATTTTAGGCTTTCTCAGCTGACACTGAGAAAGCCTAAAATAACACTTATCTGAACTCATGACAAAGCAAAGAAATACATGTGTGCACACTAACACAGGCATAAACATGCGTGTGCAGATGTGAACATTTCTATGTGCAATCAGTTATGGCTGTATTAAGCTAGTGTAAATGCTTACTGATGTCTCTATCTAATCTATTAGCAGGAAGAAATCATTTCAGCTCCTTTCTCTTTTCTATTGGTAGTTCCTTTTACAACAGTGAAAAATGAAAAATCTTACACCCACTATCCACCATCTATTTACTTTTTTTGGTACTGAAATTGAACTCATGATCTCGTGCTTGCCAGACAAGCTCTGTACTGCTGAGCTAAAGCCCAGGCCCCACATTTACCTAACTGTTCAAGTCCATTTTATATGTGTAGTGGTATCAGAGTTGCTAACTTGTAGAAAACAACTTTCATTAACTAGAGTTGATTTAAATTATTTTTATTCCTCTAATAGTGCCATACTTTCTTGTAATCTCATGGAATAATTCTTTTTCTGCATAATACCTATGTTTTAGTTTTATAATTAGTTTTATAATTTTATTAGATATGATTTGTACAAATGCGAAATATATATATATATATAGTTTGAAAAGTGCTTATAATGTCCATATTCACGTGACTCCACTGAGGTTAAGAAATTGAACCTCTTGTGATATATGGAGGCTAACCATAAGCTACTACGTGCTGAGGTACGGTGGTTGTCTCAGGGGAAAGTTCTATCAAGAGTGTTTGAAATTCAAAATGATCTTTTTGCATTTTTGCAAGGCAAGAAATGTGTTTGGTCTCAACTTTTTAAAGATGTGAACTGGCTATCCAGACTTGCTTATTTATCTGATATCTTTAGTATTTTTAATGACCTTAATGCTTCTTTGCAAGGAAAAAATGCAACATGTTTTTCAATGGCAGATAAGATTAAATGACAAAAACAAAAGCTAGAAAATTGGAAAAGCAATTTCTGAAGATTGTTATGACATGTTCCACAGTTTAACAACAATCATTAGTGAAGCCGATAATCTCAATAGCACACATCGATGGAAAGTTGCCAGTGAACATCTTACATATTTGATAGAGTATCTTGAATTTTATTTTCCATCAAAGGAAGATCCATGTGTAGGAAATTCATGGATCCAAAACGCATTTCTCTCGTCAAAAGATAATTTGAATTTAACTGTAACCCTCCTGGGTAAGTTGTTAGAGCTAGCTTCCGAAGAAAGGTTGAAAATAAAATTTGAAAATACAGAAAAAAAAAAAAGCAATCAAACACCTTGAAAGCATCTGTTTATCAGTCACAATGGCTTCAGAGGTGAACAGGGAAAAGAAAAGATTCCTACTTCATGCTATATGTAATGCGTGGTTTATGATTGGTCTATGCCAATGTGGTTTAAGTTTACTTTTTGAACTTTATAAATGGGATTAGACTGAAAGTAAATAGTACTTATTTAGAATGAGAAATAATTATACCAAATTATAGATATTAACAAGTGGATACATATAACAGGTATTTTGAGTTCTAGGGAAAAAGCATGATTAATTTACTGCCTGACACACCTCTTTAATATCTTTCTTCTGTGTTTTTTGGTTCTCTCCCCTCTGATTACTTTTCATATATAATATGGTCTTTGAAAGATGAGACTAGCTATCCAACCCTTCCTGCATTATTTATGAAGTTTTTTTTTTCTTGATAGTTTGGATGCCAATAGCATTCAACTTCACAGGAAAATCTTGATAAATTTTACTTTGCATGATACTCAATAAAAGAGAACAAAGATCAGTGGTACATTATTGAATGTATTCCAGACAGAAGAAAATTTTCCATTTTTATTAGATCTACAAGAATGGCTTCTGCAGCATACTTTTTTGTAACTGATAATTGGTAGAAGATTTACAAACTGGTTCCTGGCTTGTTACACTTCATATCACCCTCGTATTTTCAGTGCTGGGGCTGTGGAACACGGTCGTGTAATGGTACATACTTGGGACCTGCATCTTCTGTTTAAGCCAACTTAGTCACCACATTGGGCTGCTGGAGTAACCTTCACAATCTTTTTCCAGTGGATGGCTAACGATGTTACACATATACAGCACTAAGAAACTATGTAAGTAAGCCCACTACATAATTACATTCCCACTAAATGCAAATTAAATTTATCTTCAGTGGCAACTCATCCTTAATTAGATTTCCCCTCAAACCACCAGCCTTTATGCATTCTTTGGTGACATGTCTTCTCACTCTCTGTGCTGTTCTCCTCCCAGAAGTTGTTAATTTGTATGTAGTTGAGTACCATTTTCCTTTAGGGTTAGCAGTTTTTGTATTTTATTCATGAAATGTTTTCTTAGCTTGTGATCATGAAGTTATTCCTTTTTCCTTCTATATATTTGTTTGTAATACTTTAAAATCAGTTTTCGTGTAAGGTGTGAGGTAGGGCTCCAAATTACTTTTTCCCACATAGTTATCCAATTGTGGATTACCATGACTTAGTCTAAAGATTGGCTTTTCCGTTTGCTGGAATCAGCATCTGGTACCTTCATTACAGTGTTGAATATCAGTGGTGAAAATGTGCATCTTTGTTTTTAGTTCCAGATCTCAAAGAAATTATTTAACCATTTGTTCTCCGTCACATTTGCTGTTTTCCTGTGTACTGTCCCCTCCCCCCACTTTGGTTGTCAGGTGATCCTTTGTTGAAGTATTTCCTTTATTCTTTGTAACTAGCTTAGCATTTACCTGTACCACTGCTGATGTCAGCTGTGTCTAGAGGGTGGCGGTCATCAGCATGGCAGCCCTCAGACTGCCAGTCTCCCGGCTATCTTTAATGGTTCCAAGAGTTTTCTGGTTAAAGATCAATGCTGTTATTTTGGCAGTGCTGGCAGTTTCCAAAGGGATATTTTCACTATGTTTTAACATTTTTCTGTTTCTTTCTGTCCCTTGGTGGCTCTAGGAGGACTTTGATGATCAGGATCCTTCCATTACCCCCTTCCTTGGCAGTGTCTTCCAGGTTTTGAAGACAGGCACAGTGGGCTGATCAAGCAAGGGCCAGTGCAGATGCAGTACCAGCTTAGCCCCAGGCACCTCAGCTGTCAGATTTAACTTTGCTGGGTGGAGGTGACTGGCGTAGGAGGAGCCCCTTTGGGATAACAGAGCACTTTGTCCTCTGAAAGGAAAATGGAAAGCTTTGTGTATCCTTTAGTACAGTAAAGAAGTTTCCTTTTATTCCTAGTTTGAAAAAAGTTTTTAGCAATGACTAGCCTTTGAATTATTGTGGGGGAGGTTTGGTACTGGGGATCAAACTCACAACCTTGCGCTTGGCAAGCGGGCACTTGTGCCACTGAGCTAAACCCCTGGCTAGACTTCAAATAGTGAGAGGTGCTTTTTGTTTATTCATCTTAATGTTTCTATAATTGGTTTCCTGTTATTCTTTTTACATAGAAAATCACATCGACATTTGAATGTTAAACCAGTTTGCTTTTTAGGAATAAACAATTTGGTCATAACTTACTAACTTTTTTATACTGTTGGATTTGATTTGCTTATTTTGAATGTAAAAATCTGTGCTGATTAGTGCATTTAGCTTGTAATTTCCCTTTTTCATTGCTTGTCATATTTTCATGAAATCATGCTAGCTTTGAGAGGAATATTTCCTTTTCTTGTGTGGTAAAGATTGTGAAAGATTGAAATTAATTTTTACTTGAGTGAAACTTACCTGTTAAGTTACTTGAGTCTGGAAATTTTCTTTTTGACAAGGGATTCGGGTAACTAATTTATTTGTTATGGAAGTTTTGAGACTATTTCAGTTGTCTCTTCCTTCATGGGTCACTTTTGGTGATACACATTTTTCTAAGACTCATCCATTTCATCAAAATTTTTAAATTTGTCATGAAATAAAATTTCTCATAACAGTGTTGTTTGTAGTTTCCTATATTGATTTTTTTGGTTCTGATATTGATATTTTTTATTTTTTCTGCCTGTCAGGGTTTTGTCAATTCTATTCTTTTTAGGTATATAAATTTGACTTTATTTTCTCTATTGTACAGTTATTTTTATTTCATTAATTTTCAGTATTTTAAAAATTATTTGAAATCCTTTGTTTATAAATGTTTAGTCTTTTTTCCTAATACATTTAAGATTACTCCTTTATTTCATGCCATAATTTAAAAATGTTTTCTAATTTCATTAAATTCTTGCTTTCCTTTTAAATTACTTTTTATTTGGTTATTTACACTTTCTAAAAGTATCCAAAGTAAGGACATTTTTCAGTTTTCTTTTTGTTGATTTCTACCTTAATTGCATTATGGTCAGAAAGTTGAATTTGCATTAATTTACTCCTTCAAAGTTATAGACTTATTTTATGACCTTCTATATAGTCAGTTGCTGTAAATATGCCTAATGTTAGGTGTATTTCTGTATGTGTCTATTACATCAGGTTTGTAGATTAAGTCATTCAAATATTCTGTACAGGCAAAGGTTGGAGAATTGTGGGTTTGGTTTCAGACCACCGAATTAAAGCAAATATCATAATAAAGTGAGTTGAAGAATGTTTTGGTTTTCCAGTGCATGTAAAAGTAATGTTTATAATATACTATAGTAAGTGTGCCATGATATATTAAAAAAATAATGTACATAGGTTCATTTAAAAAGTGCTTATTTGCTAAAAAAATGCTAATACTTAACCTGAGTTGTCAGTGAGTCATAATCTTTTTTGGTGGAGGGTCTTAACCTTGTAGCTGGCCCTGTTGATAAGGGTTGTAGTAAAATTTGGCAGTTTCCAGTGGCAGTTTCTTAAAAATAAGACAACCATGATGTTTGCTGCCCAAATTAACTGATCCTTACGTGAGAGATTTCTCTATAGCATGTGATGCTGTTTGAGGGCAATTTATTTCACCAAAATACAACGTGGGTCTTTCAAACTCTGCTTCTACTTCATCAAGTAAACTTGTGTACTGGTCTAAATCCTTTACTGTCATTTCAGCAACGTTCACAGCATGTTCGCTTGTCTTCCATTTCATTTATTCTCTTTTGATTATGTCTCGTCACCTTTACATGTCGGTACGGTTTTGACTGATATGTAATTTTTAAAATTTTTTTTTTACTATTTACTATTTTGAAATACAACAGAACAAGACTGACATAACCAATTGAGACAGTGCAGTGAAATTGGTGCAGAACGCCATAACAGGTTACCGGGATAACAGTAATAGGTGAAATATTATGTCTTGTTATCTTCACAATAGTTGTCCTTTCAATCAGGTATAGCAAAATCAAACCAAATACGGAACATTATACAACTTATCAAAACAGAATATTGAATAGAGCAATACAATTAATCAGAACAAAGCAGAACAAAGCAAAATTTGCCTTCAAAGAGATGGTAAAAGTAAATCTCCCCTATGTGCTATATTGCATATGGTCAATCTTCCAAGAGATGCTCAGACCTCTGGCTCCCATCTGCTAATGGGGGGTGGGGTGGCGGGGTGGGGCAGGGCGTATGGAATGTTTGATCCTCAGCCCGCCAGGCTGGTAGGCTCACAGCTGCTTATCAAGGAGGCAGGCTGGTTGCTTGGTTTCTGCCCCTGGGAGACCCTGGTGGTTCTCCCCTGGGGCGGCCGCCCTTGCCTGAGCCCCAGCTGCTTACCAGGGAAGAGGACTGGTTGCTTGGTTTCACAGCCTATAATTAGTTTTTAAATAAAAATTGTGTTTTGGTCTTTTGATCAGTCTGGTTAGGGAATCCTGTTAACCTTATTTGTGACATCAAAATCATGATACTTTTATCCTTAAAGTGATAGATCCAAGTTATTAAAGATACCAGGTATGTCATTGATATTTGCCACTAAAAGACACCATTTGAAATAGGAAAAGTAGACTTTATTGGTACTGTCAGTATTAGGAAAATATTGTGTTCACGTAATGTACTTAAAAAAAAAACTCATGAGAAACAAACTCCTGTGATCACTCTTTTCTTCTTAATAATTTGTTATTTCATTGTGGAAAAGCAAGTCTGAACTTGGTGCTCTTTTCTTTCAGTAATTTCCAGAAAAAAGTAGACTCTGCTAATTTGACACGATCATATTTATAATTTTCAGTTTCCTTCCACAGGATGACAAGCTGGCCTTGCAGTTACTTGCTAGCTCTTCTCTGGCAGTGGCAAGCAGTGTGTGAATTGGCATTTGGGAAACTGTTCATGTTGCTATTTTTAATCATTATTTTGATGCTTTCCTGAACTCCTTCTAAGTCTTTGGTGTAATTTAGTCAGTAGAATATATGCCTTTGTATAATTGTGTAAAATGCTCATTTTCCACATTCCACAAGCAAGTACCAGTGGAAGTTGATTAGAAGAGCTCAGACAAGCCCAACCGTGGCCTTGACAGCTAGTTTGGAGCTTCTAGGGCCAAGTGCAACCTCCCGTGTGCCCTGTACTCCTCCGCACAGTCTGGGAGCATTGTCCTCTGCGCACACAGCTTCGGTTAGCAACTCGCATAGAGATGGAGCCATGAGGGAGGAAGGGGGCACCCGCTTGGCCAGCCCAGAGCAGGAGTGGGGTGACGGATGTGGAGACAGGACTTGTCCAGCATTGTGTAGCAGTGCCAGGACCAGGTTTCTGTGGAAGCCATAATCTTGCTACTATAGGACGATTGAAAATCTTGATAAAAATGTAAAAATAGGGGTATAGCTCTGTGGTGTAGCAAGCGTTTAGCAGGAGGCCAGGTTCAATCCTCAGTAGCCACCCCCCATCACAATTTTTAAAAGTATTTTATTTGTGAACTCTCAAATAATAGACTTCCTTTTCTGACACTATGAATTTGAAAACTTGAAGCTACTATTTTTTTTTTTTCTAGAGCTGGGCAGTGAATCCAGGTCATGCATGCTAGGCAACACTCTATCACTATTTCCTCAGCTCCTCAAATCTCTCCATCTTTTGTTTTTGAGCCAGGGTCTTGCTGTGTTGCCCAGGCTGATCTTGAACTAGTGATCGTCCTGTGTAGCTGAGATTACAGGTGTGCACCACCACGCCTAGCTAGAATCTCTTTCAGAGACTGTCAAAGAAGCTCAGAGGAGATTGTTTTAAGGTATAGGACAGGATTTGTCAAGTCTATATATTTTGCTTTGTTTCTTCTTGACAGGTTAGACATTGTGGAAAAACCAACCTGTAAATACTGGAGAGGATTTTTATTCTAGTAAATGTGTTTTAGGTTGAATTGTTCATAACATGATTTGTATGTAATACGGTTATTAGGAATTGGCTTTGTTATGTAGGCGTTATGTAGTTTATTAGGTTTCTCTTTTATTGAAATGGTAAACCTGCAATTTATTTTTATTTATGTATTTATTTGTTTGGTACTGGGGATCAAACTCACGACCTTGTGCTTACCAGGCAGGTGCTTATGCTGCTGAGCTAAATCCCCAGCCCTAAACCTGCAATTTAAAGCTGGTAATTGAATAATTCTTCACTACTTCCTGATTTGCAGCGCAACCCCTCTGTTTTTTTTTTTCATTGAGTTCTTTATCCTCAGTCTATTTTTGCATCTGTTATTTTGTTTCAGCAGATTTTCTCAGTCATTCTTTTTGGTGGGGAGAATTTACCACCAACATTATGAATTGTGTTGCAAGCAAATTGTGTAGTTGTCTCTTTAGATAGGACTTGGAAAGTTGGAAACTTTGATGTAGGGGAAAGAAACTCCTAATCTACTAGATCTGGTATGATTTTGTGTTCTGTAAAATCAAAGAATGAATTTCAGGAACAGCAGAAGTTAAGAGCAGAATATATTTATTGAGCGAAAGAAAGCTTCTGTTTGAGAGGGAGAGACTTGGTCTTTTCTAGGGACTTTAATAGAGCAAATCAGAGTGAGGCCGGTCCAAGGTGGGAAAAAATGGGGAACTCACAGGTGGGCATGAAGTGGGACTGAACTGTGGTCAACCAATAAGATTATGAGTATAATTGCTCAGGTAAAATGGATTAAATGGGGATCAAATGGGGAAGTGAGTCAGGTGGCAAGCAGGCCTGAGTATAGAACAGGGCCTTGTAGGGGCTGGGTTAGTGGCTCCTTCTGGCTTTTTTTTTTTTTGAGGCAGGGTCAACATCCTCAGCCCTTTCTATTTTGTGACGTGGTCTCATTCAGTTGTCCATGTGGTTCTCGAACTTGGCAACTACACACTCTGAGTGGTTGGGATTACAGGTGTGCACCCTCATATCAGGTTCATCTCTTGCACCTGTGTAACATGTGGTTCTTAGGTGTATCATGGATAGTTTGAGAGAGTACTTGGGGGGAAAAAGCCATTTAAGATACTCTATCCCTTGAGCTGTGCTAGGAGCTTTTCTTTTACTTTCATGCTTGTTAACAAGCATGAGAGGATGTGATAAAGATGATGAATACAGCAGCTTCTTTTTTGTGAAGGCTCAGCCATGTGCACTGGAGAATTTTAATCTTTCTTCCCGTTGCAAAATGGGGCATACATTATAATCTACATACTTTATCTGTCTTTATCTTTGTTGGTTATTGTAGCGGTCTTGGGATGAAAGTTTGCCTTTCTATACAATTGTAATGGCACACTAGAGAAAGTTACCCATGGGAAACTGAGAGTTGAGAAACAAATGAGATTTATTAAATTATTGGAGCTGCAGGAGTCAGTGGTAGCTAATTTAGGCGGTTGAAACTGCTGACTTTGATCCTTTTTTTTGTCTTTTTATATCTTACGTGTGGGTTTACAAGGTCAGAGTGTTGCCATGGATACCATTTCTTACAGCACTATCATTATTTTGGAATGATGTAAGACCAACATAGGAGGTGGACATCAGACAGTTTGTCTTACCTTGAGATAAAACCGTTTGTTCCCCTTTCCGTAGTTTTATGGCTAATTAGGGGAGAGGAGGAGGCTTTTGTGGAATCTGGCCAAAGTTTACTTGCTGTTTAAATGTGTAACTGCTAGCGAAGCATCTAAGCTATAATCTATAGGCCATAAAATAGGTGAAGTTTTTAAGACTAGGGTAGGTGTTTCAAAGAGAAAAGGGCAAGGGAAAAAAGCAAGTTGTGGGAGTTATGAATGCCCTCAGTGTCCTCACATTATCAGTGGGCCACTTCTGCTTTCTCTGTTTTTTTGGTCATTGTTTACCTTCCTGATTAAAGTACTTGTTAATCTATTTATTACTGTACATTGAATGCACTAAATGGTAGCTATGAGCAGTCGGTGTTAGATTGTTATCATGAAGTATGAAGTACAATTCAGATTAACTGTTCAGTTTGATCTAGCTACATGTTATACTGTTTTAAATACACAATAAATATAAAAATAAATTTAAATAAGTACTAACCTGCTTCTAACCACCATAAAGCAAATACAGTTTTTTGGCTATTACAGTGGCCTTACAACTGATTTAATATTATGTAAATTCAGCCAGTTTTATAAAAGACAGCTATGGCTCATATCCTGTAAGTTTTATAATTTTCATTTTGCTATGTTTTTATCTTTCGGGTGAGTACTGCTAAAAATCAAAGTATTGTCACATTTTCCTTGGTAGTAAAGCTATACACTACTGATGCAAGTTAAAACAAATTGAAGTTTAAAGCTTAGAAGTAGTTTCTAAAAATGAAAGTTATGTACAAGTGTATGTACTTGCTCTCAACAAACCCTGATTTTATAGACTTTAAGACAATTGTATGAAGTGTTATTAAACTGTCCTATTTCATTTATCTAAATTGTTTTGTAAGTTTAAGAGCCCAGCCTGCCAATTTGCAGTCGAGGGATAGTGTAAGAAAGAGAATGCTTCTATCAGGGTCGAATTAAAATATTTTAGCTGTAAGTACTTATGGAAATAAAACATACTTTAAATGAGAAAAATTGAGACATGTTATAAATGGAACTAAATAGTGCTGATTATTTTACCTTTGACAAAGTGGAAAATTTAAAACTTGGTATATCTCACTTTATTAATATAATAAAATTTAATAGTGTTGTTCTGGGCATTGATATATGTTCTTTAGCATTTATTAGCCCTAGGTTATAGTGAAACATTTTGGTACATTGCCCGTCTATACTGTTTATAACGCAGATATCAAAGTTAAGAAGAAACAAGCCCTTTTGTTTTTGTTTCTCAAGCCTTCCTATACAGTTTCTAAGTGTTGGGATTGCCTATGCTCTCCAGGATGACTGAGCACAGAGACCGTCTTTTTTATCATTTAACATAGGTTTATAGCTTCCCCAGACCTGTGCTAATAATGAAGCTATGAGGGAAATGACAAGAATGGTGATATTAAGTTTCTCTAGACTACCAGTAAATTTTTCCATTCTGATGTCAGGAATGTTGAGCATCTGGAATCTGTAAGAAGAGCGAGCTGTTCACTGCAGGAACACTTTCATCAGATCCAGAGCCGTTTATTCTCTTAGGGACTACTACTGTCTTGTACACAGTATTGTATTTTTACAGAAGCAGTTTTCGGGTACTGGAAAAATTTCTTCACTTATGCCTCTGTATTTTTTTAATGCTTTAGTGTTCTATATATGTCATTATTTAAACAATCCAACATTTGAACACTAAATTAATATCTTTAATTTTAATAATATTTGATCAAATACTCTGAAAATGCAATATCAGATAAATTATTCTAAACAAATATTTCTTTATATAGGCGAATCTTTGCTCTATACTTTATCTTTTCCTTTGAGTTTTCAGAATATCACGGTATATATAGCATAGATTTATCTCTTTAAAATGTGCTGTGGATGAGGAGGAGATAATGTGTGACATTCTGTATTCATTTTTAAAACATTTTTGAAATCAGAAGTTGAGGTTAAAATGAGTATAAATTCGTGAGGCCTCTATTTAGAGAAGTTTTGCTCTGAATTAGGCCCTCTGTGGCTGGGTCTGGGTCTGGTTTTGCTGTTTTTGTTGCCCGTGCTGGGAGGTAGCATTGCTGTGCTTGGTTGTGAGCCTGTGCCAGTGACTTCTGCCACCCTGACATAGGAGCTGCAGTTCCAATTAGAAAGCTCGGTAATAGGTTTTGCTGCTGTCTTACTATTCCATGAATACTTAATATATGCTTAAAATTTAATTGTTTACTTACTTAACACAAGATACTCTTCCTTTCTATTTTGTGTCATGTACTTAGTCTTCTACATATTTTCTTCTATCATCAGTTTAAACATGGAATCCATAAAGCTGCATCGCTTCCTTCTGCACACAATTTTGTTATGCATGTGTCCAGGAACACAGTTTTATCAGATGTCTGAACAGTCTTAGTGGCATATTGATCCTTTTACCTGCCCCTACCCCACCCCAGCATCCCTGTGCCCCTGTGTTTTTATCACACTGTCTCAGATGAACCGTAGCTACGTTTCCAGTGGACTATTGTGGCCCCTTCACACAGATTTGAAGTTCAGAGTATCACTGTTACTTGCAGTTGTTGTTTACTCAACATTTTGATCAGGCTCTCTGGTGAACTTAAATTGCATTGCATGGTGTTATTTTCATTTAGGCTTCAAGTCTTCATATGCAGATATGAGTCATCTTCAACCCTTTATGAGTTAGTAAAATCACAGCTCACACACTTGCTGCCTAATTCACTGTAAGCTTTCAGAACCACTAATATTTTAGTAAGTGAGAAGCTTTTATTTTTTTCTCTGCCTTTGGGTTGCTTCTGATGTAGTGTGAATGGTTTGCCTTAATTTTATAGTGATCTTGATGAAAAGACAGCTGTTTGTTTGACATACACAATAGCACTGGTCATTTTCCTTTTTTACAGTGCTGTTACAACTGCTGAGTAGGAGGTAAATATTGTATGTCTTTTGACTTCTTTTTCTTCCATTTCTTTCCTTGCCCCATTTGATGATTCAGAATATGATTTTTTTTTACAATAAAGATGAATTTTGTGAAGTATTTCTTACCAAATGATATGTGACTTTTGGTATGAGTTTCTGACTGATGCAGTTTTTTTGACTTTTGTGTGAAGGATAGCCTTCTTATGTTTCTGATCCTGGGATCTTTTCTTGTATAATTACTAAAGGCTTTGAAATGAAAGATCAAAGTTAAAAGTTTTAAGCAGTAACTAGGAACCTATAACAGGGAAAACTTTACAATTTTCTTATGAATATAATAATTATGTCAAGAACTCTTGGAAAAACTGATCCCAAAGCAAGATCTATTAAAAGAATTCTACTTCTTGAGATGAATTATGTTGCTGTTTATGTTACCATCTCTAAGGTAGCAAGGAACTTCCAAGTGTATTCATTTGACCCAAACAGTGATGCTAACAGTTCTGTACTTACAAAATGTTGATCTCTTATCCGATGAACTGTTTTCTCCTGTTACTACAACAGTCAGGAGCACAGGGACCCAGAAGAAGTGAATCGCTTGAATGAACATTTGTTGTCAGATCCATTCGGAGTAACTGTTTGAGTGGGAATAGAGTGAAATGCTATATCCGGTCATCTCCAATGTGTTTGTTCAGCGCTGGTGGGAAGTAAAAGTTACTTATAATGATCTCTAACAGGATTAATGCTATTTTTCTGTATTATTTGAAGGATTTTATAAAATGAGTCCACAATTATTTTAGTATACATAGTGTTAAAAGAAAACAGTTGGTTTCCTGAAGTCTCAACTTGCATTGATTTGATTTTTAAAAATTAATTAACTACTTAAGTAATTAACATTTATTTTTTTAGTGAAAAATTTTGTTTTTTCAATTCCAGGGTTTGAATCCAGAGCTTTGCACGTGCTAGGCAAGTATTTTTACCACTGAGCGACACACCCCCCCATCTTAATTTTGAGACACACCAAGTTGCCCAGGCTAGACTTGAACTTGTGATCCTTCTGCCTCAGCTTCCCAGACTGTTGGGATTACAGGCCTGCACCACCATACCTGGCTTTCTCCTTCATTCTTTACCCAATATCTGAGTCCCATCATTGCCTGTCTTAATTGTTTATTATGAAAGCCTTTTCCCCCTCTTAGTATATTGTAGCAGAATACACATAATTTTGTAATATGTATCTTTGAGGCTTGGACATACATGTTTAGCATTTCATTTAGTATTTTTATTTTTATTTAAAAGATTTTGATGGATTGTTCAGATTGTTCAGAAAAGTGAGGTATTATTCTAAATTTTATAAATAATTTACTTAATCCTCATAACAATACTATTAGGACTTATTATTTGTATTAGTCCATTTTCTTTTGCTATAAAAATTACTTAAAGTTGGGTAAAATTACATTATTAAGAAAAGAGATTTATTTAACTCACAGTTCTGGAGGTCTGAGAGCATGATGCCAACATGTGTTCAGTTCTCTTGGCTACATGGCGGATGGCATCATGGTGGAGTGCATATAGAAGGGAGAGGTCGTATGGTGTGATACTGCAGAGAAATTCAGTGGTCAGGTTCGTTATTTTCACCTCCCTGTCACTTGCTTTCACTTGGCTTCTACACCAAGCTATGTCCTGAGCCTTTTTTATTTTGAGCCAGTGTCTCACTAAGTCTGTATATTGCCCAGGCTGGACTCAAACTTGGGATCTTCTAGAGGTTTCTGGGATTGCAGGCGTGTCACTGTACCCAGCCAAAACCCACCTATTCTTAGGAGAACTCGTCTCACTCTTAGGAACTGCATCAATCCCTTCAGTTATGCTTTAGATCTAGAATGCCCCCCACCCCAAGCCTCTTGGATTCAAAAGCAGGGCCTTTGGAAATGATAGAATCATGGAGGTACTGTGCTCATCAGCAGATTCGTCCACTCAGTTCAGCAGCTGAATGTGCTGCTAGGAGCTGGGGCCTGGATGGAAGTGTGTAGCTCCCTCTTCCTCAGCTCCTCCTTCTCTCTCTGCTTCCTGGCCACCATGACATGAGCAGCTCGAGAGACGTCTGCCACGCGCTTCCTGCCTTACAGCCAACGACTGGGGCCTGAATCTTTTAAGCACTGTAAGCTAAAATAAACCTCTCTGCTAAGCTGTGAGGAGATATTTTGTCCAGCTCTATAAAAGTGCCTGAGATACTATCCAAGGGTGCACTTCCAGGACTTAATTACCCTGCATTAAGCTCCACCTGTAGGCTAACACCACCACACCAGAGACCGAGCTTTAAGCATGGGAACCTTTGGTGGGCACCTGCAAACCACGTCCAGACCATCACACAACCACTATACCTCCTTCAGAGAGTCCAGTTTCTCTTCCCAGGTTAAATGCAGGTAGTAGTTGGCTTTTGACCCTGCCTCCTAAAGCTGTAATCAGTGAGTGAATAAAAGTGAATTTTGGAATTCTAGAGAATTCAAGCTTTAAATGATCATACTGCCAAGAATGTACACCAATGTATAACTTCCCTGGTGCGTTCATTTCTCTCTTCTCCTAAAGGACTCTGTCCAACTGTATTTGCCCTCTCCAGTATGTCTCTTCCTGTTTTGGGCATTCTTTATTCAATCTTCTGTACCCTTTACATTGTCTAAAGCTAAATGCGGTGGTTGAAAGTTCTCAGACCTCATGACCCTTATCAGTGGCATGATCTTATCAGTGGCATGCATGCTGTGGACCAGTCATTCCACCTGGACACTTTGGTTCCTGAGATGTCATGCTCTCGGTTCTTCTGAGTGGTCACTGAGCCCTCTTTTCTTCTGCATCTTCTAACCTTGGAGACTTGAGGCTTTAGGGCTGGGTTCCTCTTTTCTTCTGTTGAAAAGTTCCTTGAAATTCTCATCCAGGCACACGGGCTTGAATATAATTTGTATACTATGGGTCTCTATTGTGTTTTCTGCTGTGACGTGGAGCTAATAATTGTGCTAAACTCATGAAGTGCTAACTTGCAGAACATACATCCGTAAGTAATAGGCATATTAAAAATAAGAGAATTGCTACTGATAATAATTTTTACTCAGTATTATTTTAGGAAACTTTATCAATTAGTGGTAAAAAGGATAGATTAAAGGTAGAAAAGATTGAAATAGCCTTTTTTAGTAAATGATTTTACAAGCTAGGAGTTGATGAGATCTACCAATGATAATGAAACTTTTATTCACAGTTAAAAGTACTATGCTATAATCCAGTAGTTGAGTAATCTCAAAAGGTAATGAAATCATATTAATGCAAAACAATGACACTTAGTGATTATGTTTTGGTAAATGGGTTAATGGGTGACTTGTTTATCTAACATGATTACATTTTCTTAAGGCTTAGGTTAGTGTTGTCTGCTTTCCACAATTTTTGTTCACATAACTTGCCTATTATTTATGTATTATTTAAAGATAGGAAGATCATCAAAGAAAATGACTTTAGTGCTGCAGTACTTCTCTTACCTAAACATGGCAAACAAAAATTGCAAGACACTTCCTTGAGGATACTAAAATATTAAAATATTTAAAACTTTGTGTCAAGTACTGCTGCTCTATTATATTATCCAGGGCTCAAAAGCCTTAAAAACATAGACAAATTCTTGGAGGATGGGTGTCTAGTTGTTAATCATGAGAGATATGTTTCTCCTTTCGTGTAATGTGGCTATAGGGAAGACACCCACAGCATACCTAAGTCCAGTCACATAATTCAGTGACCGCAGAGCATATGGCTTTTATCTGTTAAGGAAAAATGACAGATACATTTAAATCATGACCATAGGGAAGCTAACTACAGTACATTTAAATCCAATCAAGTGAGTAAACCAGGGGAGGTAAACTAAGATCATGGTCTATGCAGGTGATGGCTCAATGAACTGGCTCAGAGAGGGAGCTATTTCGTACTGCACTGAAAGCATTCTCAATGGTAAACTACTCTGCATGACTTCGTACAGTCAGAATTCACCATAGCAAATACTTCTGGTAGGTGACAAGCTTACATATTCAGTTCTCAAACAGCAGGAGTCAGTAACCTACTTAAAATCTTAAAACATCTCTGTAGCTCTCTGCAATCAGTTCCTGTTATTATGAACAGGAACTGTTCCTTAGCTCCTAACATTTTTTTCCATATGTACTTTGTGTTTAAAAATTACTATTTTTATGGTTTTTAGATCAAACCTAGGGCCTGCATATGGTAGCAGGAGCTTTACCACTGAGCTGTAACCCCAGCCCTATTTTTTTTAATGTTTGAAAATCATGATTTTTTTTTTTGAAAACCATGATCTTTGTCCTCTTTCATAGGAACATATGTTTGTGAAGAGGGTGATGATTAGAGTGTTCTTTGAATAAGAAAGAGTTATAGGAAGAATTTCCAGAGAATCAGAGCTAACAGAAGATCCATCTGCCTATGTATGTATGTATGTATGTTCACAGATAAACATACACATATACATACACATATGTGTATGTGTGTTTCCAAGAGAGTTTTAATATGGGAATTAGTCACTTGATTATTGAAGCCTAAAATTCTCACAGTCTGCCTTCTGTGAACTGGAGAAAGGAGAGCCAGTGCTGTGATTCACTTGGAGGCCAAAGGCCAGATTGAGTCTGAAGCCTGGAGACTGGGTCTGGGGTGTAGGGGCTGTTTGTATGAGCCCTGGAGTCCTGAGAAGTGAGAGCCCCTATGTCTGAAGGGAGGGTGGGAGAAGGTGGACATCCCAAGCCAAACAGAAAGATGGCGCTCACTTCCCTGCTACCTTTGGTCTGTGGTCTCTCAACTGAACTGGACAGTACCTGACCGATTGCTGAGTGTAGATCTTTGTAATAGTTCATCTTGATTGTCCACTTGATTGGATTAAGAGACACCTAATATTGGTGAAGCACACTTCTGGGTGTATTTGGGTGGATAATGGGAGTGTGACTGTGGGAACTCTAGGGTCCCTGGTCCCTTTCTCTCTTCCTCTTTCCCTGTCTTGCTGCTTTGTGGTTGCCATGAGCTGGGCAGCTTTCCTCTACCATGCCCTTTGGTCATGTGTTTCTGTCCTGGATCCAGGCGGATGTGGATTGAGACCTTGAATACTTCCAGAATAAATACTTATTCCTTGATTTGTGTATGCCAGGGATCTTGTCTCAGCAGTAGAAAGAGGACTAATACAATCATCTTAGTAGGTCCACTGACTTAAATGTGAATCTCTTCCAAACACACTGTCACTGACATGCCCAGAAACAACACTTTATCAGCTCCCAGGGTACCCGGTAGCCCAGTCAAGTTGACACATAAAATTAATGATCACAAGAATGTTTGTTTACCATTTTTGAACTTAGAAGGTTAGCTTAATGAATTAGCCTCCAAGTGAGCTATCGGATACAAGCTTAGCGTAGTGTTAAAATGGGCACGTATAGTAAATAGTACAAACCTTTGATTTAATAATGTGTCCCTTTCAAATGCATGTTAGTAGAACCTCTGACTTCATTAGTCACTGGATAAGTTACTTTTCTTTATATCTCCACTGTCAAACAACAGAAAGGCACGCCAGAGGAAGACACATACAGTTACATCAGTATGTAGAAGACTGAGCTGGGCACCAACCAGTTCATTGTCTCTTAGCGCCATTTCTGAGACTAGGGCTAGGCCCACTGAATAATTCTCCTTTTTGAGAACATCAGCGTCCTGTGGCACGTACGCCTTTGAGTGCTAGCCACACACATAGAAAGGTGCGCACTTAGTCTGACGGACTTACTGGGTTCCATGTACCAGTCTGTGGGGAGGGGTGGGTCTGCTCATCATCAGGCCCTATTGATTGTGTTATGGACCTCCAGAATATTTCTGGCTTTCTAATCCTTGGATAAGGGTTACAACTTCACACTTACAAATGTTAAAGGTACTTTACAAGTAGCTAAGTTGTTCCATTGTAGAAATTTTTAAAAATCTAGCTACTGAACCATTGAAAAATCAGTCAGCTTTGTACAGATTCCCAACGACAGTATCTCACACATAATTTAAGAAATGCTGTATCTCAAGCAACTTATCTAGGGCTGAACACAATATAGTCTAACTCCAGAAGTGGCAGTAATGATAGGGAACTTATTGTGAAGATTTTAGCTAAAACAGTTGCATGAAATGTGCAAATGAGGTGAAAACCGAATAGTGTACTATACTAAAATGTGTGTCTTGTCTCAGGGTATTTAAAGTTTGTGTTTCTAATTGAATTATAATTTAAATATTATAATCAGGCATGCACATTTTGCCATTGTTAAAAAACGAATTACATGTTCGGATTATAATTAGAATTAAAAGTTAGATACATTTAATTGGCAGCCTGATTACATAATTTACTTAGAAAAAGTACATTGTAGCTCCTGGGCAAATAAATTCTCATGTGAAGGATTGTTTTATGTATGGGCATGTCCATCTGTCTATCTATCTATACCTATCTAACTATCGTCTTCTATGTCATCAAGATTATAACTCTGGGGCAAAGATAGCGGTGTTTCTCATACTTTATTGTATCTCCAGTGACTGACTACATAGTGCTCTGGGTATAAGAACTGAGAAAATGTCAATTTTTCTGAACACAGCTTTTAAAGAGCATATTAGTCCATTTTGTGCTGCTATAAAAGAATACAGTAGTTCTCCATGATTTTGCTTTCTGTCATTTCCCTTATCTGCAGTCATTTGTGGTCTGAAAATATAAGATGGAAAATTCCAGAAATAAACAACTCATAAGTTTAAAATTGTGCACTTTCCCGAGCAGTGTGATGAACTCTTGCACAAGTCCCCGGGCACGTAAGCCATGCTTTGGTTTAGTGTATCCATCCACTCTGTGTATGATACCTGCCTGCAAATCCCTTATTAGGCCCCACTTATCAGCTCACTGTTGTGTAATTACAGTGCTTGTGAGCAAGTAAACTAAGTGTACTCAGTGATGGTCCAGAAGCACAAGAGTGTATATGGAGAAGAGCATGGTATACATAGGGATTGGTAGTGTCTGTAATTTGCGGGATCTACTGAGGATCTTGGAATGCATTCTTCTTGTTTTAGATCTTCAGAGCCTTGAATGGTGTTGTGGTCGATAACTACCGCAAGTATTTACTGGAGTGAAGTACTCATGAGCTTGAATGATTGCAGAACATAGGATAACTTGTATTATCCTAGTTCTTATTCAGGGACCAAAACAATTTGGGTAAAAATTTAAGATACCTCATGCTATCCCAACTCTCACTTTTTCTCCTGTGTATCTCTAGGACCTTTGGGTATCATAGTGTCCCTCACTACTGAAACTCCAGGAACTAAGTGTAGGAGTGTTTACACAGACCCCAGTTGATGCATGGACAAAGATGGTGTCTCTGTACTTCCTGAAGTGGAAGTGAGAGTGTTGCCTCAGACTGTACTCACACACCTCTAGCCTGTTGGCTGTTTCACTCTGTCTTGGATTTTGGGTTGGCACTGCCCTGTCTCTTTTGCCTTTGATTGTGGTTACCGGAGGTGGCACTGAAGGGAAAGGACTGCTGGTGTCAGTAACTAGACAGATTGTGGCGTATGAATTAAGGCTGCGTAAGGTTGCATAAAACTAGTAGAGACCAGAACACTCAGGCTTATGTGCTTCTACCAACAGAAAAGTTATTTTTTAAGATCTTAAGCATAATATGGCTTATTCTACAAAATATAAGCTGTAGTTTGGGTACTGAGTTAACACTTTCCATATGTAAAAGATGAGGGAGATTTTATTTCCAAATATGGTATTATAATCTAGTCAGATTGTATGGTTAAGATGTTTTGACTTTGAACCGTTGAACTGAAGTGACTTTTTCATTCTGGAGGAAGATACGTGAAGGAAAAGAAAATATTGCTTTTTATCAAATGCCTGGTCTGTGCCAGGCATGAGAATAAATGCTCCATTGTTCCCCTGAATTCTTACGACAGCCATGCTCACCAGTTGGTTTTTTTTTTTTTTATGTTAACATTTTGTTCTCAGATGATAGTAAATTCACAGGTTATTAAGAAATGATATGGAGAGATCTCATGGACCCCCACCAGTAATTACTAGAGGAAAGTTATTACATGGCATAGAGCTGCTGCAGAGATAAACTGGAGAGCTGTCACTGACTTGGTCTGCCATGGCTTGCATGTCTTCCTCTAGAGTTCATTGCTGGAAGCTTAATCCCGAGTATGACAGCATTAGGTTGGGCCTGGGTCACAAGGAAGAAGAGACAGGGCAGTGCCAACCCCAAACTGAAGACAGGGTAAAAGAGCCGATAGCCTGGAGGTGTGGGCAGCCTGAGGGCAGGCACCACAGTCGCTTCCACGTTAGGAAGTACAGAGGCCTAGACACCATCTTTGTCCATGCATCAACTTGGGTCTGTGGTCAGACACGGTTTAAACACTCCTACACTTAGGTAGAGATTGGGTCACAAGGCCTTTCCCTCAGGAGTGGGGAGTGGGTTTGTTCTAAGAGTGAGTTCTTGCCCTTCTGCCTTCCACCATCGGATGACACAGCCAGAGGCTCTCATCCTTCGTCAGCACAAGGCCCTGTGCACCTCTTCAGAGGTGTGAGCCAAGTAACCTGTCATCTGTAAATTATCCAGTCTGGAGTGGGGTGTGCTGGCGCACGCCTGTACTCCCAGCACTTAGAAGGCTGAGGGGGAAGGATCGTTGTGAGTTTGAGGCCAGCCTGGGCTACATAGTGAGTTCAAGTCCAGTCTTAACTACAAAGTGAGACCCTGTCTCAGAAAACCAAAAACAAACAAGTTGTGTTAAGTGCCAGTATCTAGTCTGCAGGATGAATGTAAATTACATGTACTATAAACATGTGCTAATAAAATTAAAACAAAAAGATACCTAGTCTGTGGCATTCTGTTACAGTAAAACAAAATATAATAAGACATACCGTTGGCCTTATTCAGATTTCTCTGGTTTTCTGTGTGCTCATTAGTGTGTATTTGTTTAATTAGCTCTATGCAATTTTACTACATATGTAGGCTGCCATTTCTTTTTAAACATGACAGAGAGAAGACTCGGATAAGTTACATGAAATGCTACAGGTGTAGACTTGATAGGTGTGTGACTCTAGAACTTGATAGGTGTGTGACTCTAGATCTTTTTTGCTTTTTCGGTAATAACAACAACAGTGGCTGAATCTAACTGAGTTACATATGGAGCATAGTACTTATTATGTGACAAGACCTGCTCTAATTAACCATTTAATCCTCTCAGCAGTGAGACTATGTAAGTTATATCACAATGGAGCTCGTGTCTGTATTTAAACTCTTAAGTTATATTCTAAGGCATAGGTCATTACTTTTGCAACTCCTAAAATCAGTAGTAGAATAATATAATTTTGCCTTTGTTTTATATAGTGACACATTTTGAACTTCTGATTTTAATCACTGATCTTGGCAGTTGTTGAGCACTTTGTGTGTGTGTGTGTGTGTGTGTGTGTGTGTGTTTAATAGAATATTTTAGGTCTTTTTTTTTGGCTAAATGTAGCCCCAGGAATGTTTAGATTTATTCACATCTCACAAGTTGTACCTACTTCTTAGGCTGTGAATGGTCACTAATCAACAGAGCCTGGTCATGCTTTAGGACGATAATAAACTAATCAGCAGCGGATCATTTACTCACTAGGTAAGGGTCTTGTAAAGCTGTCCCTCTGATGAACAGCAATGCTTATTCAGAGTGGATATAACAACAATCCCGTGTGCTGTCCATCCCCGGAGGTCTCAGTGTTTTTGTAGACAGCAGACAGAAATAAAAGGAATGTTGTCCTTTTTACCTCGTGTAGTCCCACTGGAGAAGGAAACATGTGCTATGAGTCGATACTGCTTTCTGCCAGGTCACCTCCCCAAGGTCCCGGGCAAGCACTGCAGCAGCATTTCTTGGACAGGAGTGTGACGGGCCTGATGGAGATGGATGAGTGTGCGGAGCGCTACCGTGGAACACCGCGCTACTGTCTGCATAGGAGGCTCCTAGCTTGCAGGGACGTGCCTGGGAGCCGCATCTGCTGCCTTAACCCTTCCAGAGGGAAATCAGATAAACGCCCCATACCCCACCTCTAACCTAAGTTCCACATAGGTTTTTTTTTTTTTTTAAATGGTTGATTATAATAATGTAGGTCATGTATGGTTTATTTTGTCTTCCTTGGCAGAACTTCATTTTGGATGCAAATTGCAAATAGTTTTGAAGCTATGTGTTAATAGGAATTTTTTGGAAACTAGAAAACCTTTTTAATGGACCACTCTATCAACTTTCTGTTCTCCTAAGGAAGTTTTTCCTATTCATGACTCATTTCACTCTTTGGCTAACACTGAAGGAAATGTAATAGCAATTAAGGAAAGGAATGTATGCGTTTTCTTCTTTCTTTGAAAACCTGTACACATTTTTGGTCTTGGGTTATGTAAACTTGGACGACTGCAGAATGCTGACAGCCATGAAAGGTAGAAACTCATCTGTGAGTACATACTTCTTTGGGATTTGAAAATCAGAAAGGTTCCTTTGCTTCTTTGGAGAAGTGTTTTCACTTGATGGCCAGGAATACAAATCCAGTAAAGACGACGTGTTCCAGGCGTCATTTACACACACCTCCAGCGAAATTAATGAGCTCGCTCTAAGATTACGCTTTGTGTTTTATTTTCATTTTATAGGTCTGTATGAGCTGCTGGCCGCTCTGCCAGCCCAGCTGCAGCCACATGTGGATAGCCAGGAAGACCTGACCTTCCTGTGGGACATGTTTGGTGAAAAAAGCCTGCATTCACTGGTAAAGGTAAACCATGCTGATGTCAGATTCTCTTTGCAAAAAAAAAAACATATGGAAAGATGTTTTGAGCGACATGTAGTAAACCAGAGATCAAATTGTTGCTTTCTGAAAACAAAACCGCCTTGTTCCATTTCAGTGATGGGCGTGGAAGTTGTTAAAGATTCTACCAAAAATACAGCGATGATTTCACTTAATGGTGGTCATCTGGCCGTGCATGGTAATGTAGCAAACATGTGGTTGGCCTTGTTTAGAAAAAGAATATGAAATAGTGGCGGGGAGGGTTTAGACTCCTTTACAGGCAACATTCATAAGCTGGAATTTAACTTAAATAAATAAATGTTCACAGCAAAAATTAGAAGGAATAATTTTCTGAGGTCAAGAATGGCAGCAGTTCAGTAGCCACATTAATTTAAAATAATTTCCTTTAACAAAGTCAACTGAAATTCTAGTAAGCTGTTCCTTGTATTGGCCCAACTCCATCCAAGTGGTATTTTGTAGATAAATACAGTGCACTGAAGCTAAACATGAATAAACCAGTTTTTGGAGATGGTTTTAGGAAAGCATCGTGCCATGAAAATGATCAGCCACCAGGAACCAGATCTTGTGTTACGGAAGCACTGGGAGTGATCAGAACTCTTAAAATGGTAAAACGAGAACAAGAAGCTTACTGGAAAATATGCCTCTTTTGCTTCTGGAAATATGAATTGGATTTTCTCTCATTTAACTCAAGCTGAAAGAAATTTAGAGTCTTCCCTGAGTCTGCAGGAGGTAGAAACCTATGCCTCCATGAAATCTGGATCTGTGCTGCTTCAGCTAAATTCATTACGGTTGTCTGCCATGACGGGAGACTTCTAATTGATGCATAGAATTTGTAAATAAGCCACTTCTTAGATACAGTTGCTTTATAGAACAGGAGAATTCTTATATTTTTTTTCTCATTTTCCAGTTTACGGAAATTTGTATGCTTTGAGTAGTAACCATTCTCAGGAAGCAAAAGTTGATACGTAGGATTTCCCTGGCAGGAATGTTTTATTTGTTCTTTCATGATAATGTAATTGCCAAGGTATCACTTTGCTCTAAATAGTTTAAGTAGTTTAGTTAGTTTGGGGGTTTAGAAATGGTATTTGGATTACAATTGATGAAGTTTGGCTTGGTGAGGTAGTCGTAAAAATATTTCTGTGTCAAATGTATGGAAGTTGAATAGCTAAGGATCAACATAACATATATTGATTCTTCTGATGGCATGAAATGTAGTATTTGAACTGATATTATCATCCCTTAAACGTTAAATAAACATGTACCAAAATAATGGGTGCATGTTTATTTGATTTATTGCATGGTTTCTATCACATTTTTTTAAATGCTAAAGTGGAAGTCAGAATGTCTGTTGGCCAAGTTGTAAGTTTCAGATAAAACAGTAAAGACTGAAAATCTTTGATAGCTGTATAGATTAGGCAAACTTAAATAAACATTATTAAGTATCGAGAAAAAACTTATCATAGCATTTGAAGAGCCAAAAAGAACAGGAATGGTTCGTTCTCTTAAAAGAACAGAACTAATGTATAAAACAAACTCTTAAGTTACATTGGCTGTTGAACGTTAAGCATAGGATGCTCTCCAAAGCATATGTCAGTAACAAGTGGTTGGAAGCATTCTGACGGGTACTGGTATCTGGTTTCTTAAAAACAGTGAAGCAAATAAATGGACGTTACTGGTATTTAGAGAGCTAGCACAGTTAACACATGTACTGTTCCAATTTTGGGGTGTGTGTACTTTTTTAGAGACAGGGTCTCATCATGCAGTGCAGGCTGTCTTCAACTTGCTTATACAGCCCAGGCTAGCCTTGGCTTTGCAGTGATCCTCCTGCCTCAGCCTCCTTAGTGCTGGGATTACAGGCGTACATTATCATTCTCTGCTCCAAATGTTTTTTGGTTTTTTTGAAATTACTATTGAAATGTATTTTGAAAAGTAGTTTTATATCATATGTTTAGTATATTGCCAGTGTCTGTACAGTTTCCCCTGCCCCTCGCTTTGATCAAATGCAGACTTCAAGAATGTCCTTCAACTGATCTATTCTGTTAGTTTGAAGTATGTAACTTCTAACATGCCTCCAGGAGGCAGGCTCATGGGATTGTAGCTTTAAACAGCCGGAACAAACCACTTAACTCTACTCCGAGTGCCTCTCTTTAAGGTTGGAGGAGAGAAGCTTTCAACTTTTGTACATAAATCTTAGTAGAGCAAAAGGAATTTGTCTGAAAGATTTGTTTTAGAGTGAATCAAAATGTGCTTTGGTTTTATGCTCTTCTGCCTGAACTTAAAGTTGGTAGAATGTGATTTAGAGCTGGATGAACACAAAATTTGACTTCATCATAACACAGAACTTTTGTAGCTACGTTATCGTCTATAAATTTTTAAAAGGCAGTTGTGAATCATATGGTTGTAACTAATATGACTTTTAGATCTAATGTAAAATATAGTTAAAAAGAGGCAGTTTTGGCCTCATACTCTGTGTAACAGGTGCAGCAGGCCTCTGGGGCATTCAGCTTGTCCCTGAAGAGAGACAGGATGATCTTCAAGGTGCAAGCTGAAAGTGCTGTATTGATGAAAGGACAATTTTTGAATAAAAAAGTTGAATGACAACAACTGTGAGCATGAGATTTTGTTAACTATCAGAGGAAGATGGTACTGAGAGAGAATCCAAGAAATAGCGCATCTCAAGGATGGGGATGGGGTGGATGGGGTGGATGGGGGGATGGGGTGGTGGACTAGGCATCATGGTTTGCAGCGATGATCCAGGGATGTCATAGCAGACCACTGAGTGTAGAGCCATATTTTTGACCACCTTTGCAAATATACAAGAATTGTGAAGTATGTATTTTACATTCTAATATTTCTAAATTTATCTTTTACTCTTGTGCATTTTCCAATTGAGATCTCTTTACTTTAAATTTTATTTAGTTGTGCTCTGTATATTTTTGTAACCTAACTACAGTTCATTTAGAACAAGGTGTCACCTAAAGACTTGCTTAAACATCGTATTTCTTTTAAATTAATTTGTAGTGTTTCTTCAAGAAATTTCCATTCCTAACTCACAATTATGTTGCATTTCTAGGATAAGAATATCTATTGTGATTATCTTTTAAATAGTTACATATGTTTCTCTCTGCCCTTTTAAGTGGCTGTGTATGTATGTATATATATTGTGTGTGTATATATATATATATATATATACATATATATGTATGTATGTATGTATATATGTGTATATATACATTGTAACGTTGAGTTTCATAGTTTTAACTGTTGATTATTGATTAGTTTATTTGTGCCATTGAGTAGTTACTATATAGCAGTCACTGAATTGGACCATTAGGGCCAAAATATCCAACCTGGCAGGTATAGTCCCCTTTCTGTGGGGTTTCTAGTATCCCAGAGAGGTTGTAGATGGGCACGTACAACATTGCACAACAGATGATGTTTAAAGCCTCTTGCAAGAGGCATAAAGTGCAAAACTCGACACCGGCCTCAGACATGGGCTCTTGGATGAGCAGATGTCTTCCGCTAGACATTGCTTGTTGAGTGGGAGTTGCTCAGGTAAGAATTTATGGGGACAGTGGGAGGTTAGGGAGGAGGAATAACATGTAGACATCTGGAAGTAAGAGTGGGTACTGGCTGTGACTAATGACTTGTGAGTACTGTCTTTTAGCTGGTGTGTCAATTAAGGAAGGGTGTGGACAGAAAAGTGTGACAAGAAAGACAGAGGTTCTTTTTTTCTTTTCTGGGTACCAGAGACTGAACCCAAGGTCTTTGCACTGAGCTACATCCCCAACCCATTAAAAAAGAATTTTTTAAAATTTAAATTTTGAGAGAGTCTTGCTAAGTTGCCCAAGCAGCTTGAACTTGTGATACTCATACCTCAGCCTCCTGGAGTGCTGGGATAACAGGTGTGCACCACCATGCCAGGCTGAGAGACCTGTTTTTGAATGGCTTCATAAATCACATAAGGTGTACAGAATAAGCTGATCGGAGCTATTCATTGGAAGGTTTCAAGCAGGGGGGTGGAGATACCAGATTTTTCAAAGAAGCAAACTGATACACTGTGGAGACTGAGTAGGGCATGGGATTTCCAGAGCAAAGATCACAGTAGCAAAAGGTCGGGAAAGGGGTGCTCAGTTTTAATTTGAGAGAAAGGCAGATACTAGCATGTGTGAGGCGGCTTTAACATATCAAAACTCCTCTTGCCTGTGATCCAACCACTGGTGTTTATGTTGGGCCAGTGGAAGTTGGGAGAAGGCTCCACACAACATCTCTAGGAAATCTCTGTAAGGCTTAAGGTATCAGTTCTTACATAGTTTGATTACCTTTTCAGAGGAAATGAGCGATAATTTTAGTTTTATTAATGTTTGATGTTTAGGGCATAATCCAATGGGATTGCCATCTAGAACTGAGTATAATTGCTGTCTTTGGATAGAGATAGGAGATTTGGGAGTAGAGCTACCAGATAAAATACAGAATGTCCAGTTAAATTTAAATTTCAGTCATGTAACAAGTGAGTTTTTAGTTTAAGTATGAGCCATACAATATTGGTAGTTTTATTTGTGAAAACTGGCAACCCATTTGGGAATCATTCAGCATTTAGTTCAGTAACATTTATGTAGTAACATTTATTATTCACGTACTGTACAATTCATTTGCTTAAAATATATAATTCGGTGGCTTTAGTAGTCTCACATGATTATGCACATCCATCACTATAGTCAGTTTTATAGTATTGTTTGTCACCTTAAAAAGAAACCCTGTGCCCCAGCTGTCTCCCAGTCCCACATTCTGTATCCTTTTCCAGCCTGAAGCAGCCACCCTTCCTCTACCTCTGTATTTGTCCATTCTAGACTTTGCACATCAATGGAATCATATGATCTGTGGTTTTTTGAATGGCTGAATTCTATCATTTAGTTTAATACTTTCAAGATTCACCTAGTCTCACATGCATCTATGCTTCATTCCTTTTTATAACTGAATATTGTATGGATATGCCATATTTGTTTATCCTTTCATCTATTGGTGGACATTTGAGTTGTTTGCATCTGTTGGCTGTTACACACAATGTTTGGACATTTGTGTATGAGTTTTTGTGCAAGCATATGTTTTCAGTTCCCAGGGATGTATATCTAAGAGTGGAATTGCCTGGCCAAAGAAAGTTCTGTTTGGTATTTTGAAGAACAACCAGGCTGTTTTCCATGTGGCTGCACCATTCTTACCTTCCTTCCAGCAACTTTTGCACCTTTACCAACACTTGCTTTTATCTGATTTGGTTCTAGCCACTCTAGTGGATGCGAAGTAATACCTCATTGTGGTTTTGGCTTGTGCCTTCCAGTTGACTAAATGATGTCACCATCTTTCCATGAGCTGAATATCTATTTGTGTATCTTCTTTGGGAAAAATGTCTATTAGGAATCTGCCCATTTTGCCCTATTGGATTTCTTTTAATTGACTTATTACAATTTTAGATTTCTAGAAAATTAAGCAGATGGTATAGATCTAGCTTTCAGAATATCCTCTTTTACCACCTTCTCCTGTACTTAACTTCCTCTGTTACTTGGTCCATTTATTAGTTATGAACCAATATTGACATAGTATTATTAATAAGAGTGAGATCTATAGTTTGCATTGGGGCCCTTTCTGTTGTACATTTTTGTGAGTTTTGACAAATGCAGAATGTTGTATGTCCACCAAAAATGAACAAGAGTTCCTGTTGCTCTGTGTCTTCATCAGCTTTTGGTATGGTCAGTGTTTTTGGATTTCTGTCAACTAATAAATGTATAATGATATTTTATTGTTGTGTAAAGATACAATTTCCTTAAAACAGATGTTAAGTATATTTTCATATGTTGGTCATCTTTGTACTTTATTGATGTATTTCTTCAAATCTTTTGCCTGTTTTAATTCAAGTTATTTTTTCCCATAACTTAATAATTTGAATAATTTGTTGTAATTTTTAATGTATCTTTTATCACATATGTGTTTTCAAATGCTTTCTCTCAGATGGTGACTTGCCTTTTTATTCTCTTTTGAGCATCTTTCATAGAACCGAAGTTTATAAACTTTTTGCCTTGTTATTAATCTTGTGGGGAAGACTCTAAGTTTCTCAACCATGAAGTCTAATATTAGCTGTAATTATTTTATACATATTGTTTATCAAGTTGAAGACATTTTTTCTGTTCTCCATAGGCAGAGGGATTTTTTAAAAATCATGAATGAATGTTGAATTTTAAGAATTTTCATAGCATCTATTGATATTATATGGCTTTTATTCTCTAGTTTATTGATATGTAGTGGGTTATATAAATTTAATCCTGACTGTTGAACAAGCTTTTACATACCTACATCTCATTTGCTTGCAGGATACTATTGATTTTATACATTTTAGATTCAGTTTACTAATTTTTTGAGGATTTTTGTGTTTTTTATAAAAAGATTTCAACATCCACAAATTTTGATTTATTTCATTTTCATATTTTATTTCATTTTCATATTTTTTCATTTATTTCAAAATAATCTAGAGAATTCTTCTTTGACTCATATGTTATTTAGAATTTTTTTTATTTTAAAGAGAATAAAACAAAAGAGGACAGAACAAAGCAGATCAGAACAGAACAATGTAAGCAACACAGCACTTTACAACAGACAACCGGATATTAACAGTAGCTACCATAATGTCTCTTTCTTTGAAATAGTTGAGCATAGCTTTACACATAATAATATCAAACGCAGCAAAATAGTATAAAACCATTCAAGAGAATGAAACAAGTACAGGCATTCTGAAGCAAATAACAGAAAATGAACAATGCCTACCATAATATCTCATTTTCCATAAAAATTTTGTTTATACTATCACATATATTAAAATCCAATAAGACACAACATGATAGAACCAATGGTAATAGAAGAACAAAAGCATGGTAGGACTTCAAAGCAAGACGATATTAAATCAGCAGTGGCTGCCATAATGTCCCGTCCTCTTCAAAACAGCTGTTCATACCATCACACACAATAAAATCAAACAAAACAGAATAAAACCATTCCAACTGATGAATGAAACCAAACGGCTTCAAAGCAATGTAATGGGGAATCATGATTACCATAAAATCTTAGGTACTCTTATCATTTCTTACACCAGGGAGACTATACAGTATTTATACATGTGAGTTTGATTTATTTCGCTTATGAATATGGTCTCAAGTTGCATCCATTTTTTAAAATAAATATCTCAGTGTGATCATTCTTTATAGCTGAGTAGTACTCCATTGCATAAAAATACCACATCTTTTTTTTATCTATTCCTCAGTTGATAGGCACTTAGGTTGTTTCCAAGATCTGGCTATTACAAATTGTGCTGCTATAAACATGGGTGCACATATATCACTGTGGTATGATGTTTTCAGATCTTCTGGGAATATGCCTAGAAGTGGAATAGCTGG
>PVJX010019018.1:0-35565 GCA_004027295.1 Dolichotis patagonum
AAACATCCTTTTGGTGGAGTTGGTATGTGTACATGACACACTTTTGTTCATTTTTCATCCCCTTTCCTTTCCCTCCTTTTTCTTCCCATCCCTTCATCCCTTTCCTTTTTGGGGTTCAATTTTGTAGCCAGTTCTTGTTATAATTGTGCTATGGTTTGGACATAAAATGTGTATAATAAAGTGTGCACTAAAGGCTTGGATGCCAGCTGATAGGTTTTTTGGGAAGTTCTTGGATCTGAGAGTACTAGCTTAACAGGCCCAGTTGATGGGAGTGGATCATGAGTGTAACCTTAGGGAGTATAACCTTACATCTTATGTTGCTCTTCTATCCTGGTCCATTGTTTCTGGCTTTCCATTTCTCTCTGCCTCTTGGCTCCAAGAGGTAAGCAGCTTTTCTCCATCAGGCCCTTTCATCATGAGCTTTCTATTCACCTCAGGTCCAGGAATGATGAAACCACATGGCTATAAACTAAATCTCAAACATGATCCAAAATAAACCTTGCTGCATGTAAATTGTTTAATCAGATACTTTGTCCCAGTGGCAGAAAGGTGACCAACTCTCCCTGAGGAAGTATTAGGGAAAATAACTGTGTGTAGGCTGTTCTGACAAAACCAAGAGTGAGAGCGTAGGGCAGACTCCAGAAAACTAACTATAGGGAGGCTGAGAAAGACAATTTTGAAGTTAGATTTCTTTTTATTTTATTTGATTTAAAAGACTAATACTTCACATTTGATATCTTAATTTTCCTTGGGTTTCTCCTTAAATGTTAGTTGATCTCCATATAGTAGTATCGATAAAATTTCTACAATAGTGCCAGTTATTTTAAACCCAAAATTAATTTTTAATGTTCCAAAGTTTTGGCTATAGGAAAGGTTGAAAAATCCTTGTGATAATTTTGTTGGGAATTCAGTCAAAATTAGGCAGTAGCCTGTTTGGTACCAGCTACATTTTCATTTTTAATTTCTAGACTCTAAAATTGGAGATAATATAATTTTGTGCTTTTAAGCCACTAAGTTTCTAGAAATTTATTCAAACAGCTACAGGAAACTAATACAAATGACCCTATTCAAATATTTATTTGTTTGTACATAATGGAATAATAGTAGTAATAAGAACTCAAAAAAAAAAAAGAACTGAAATCATTATTAGTCCTTGTTCAACTGACAAGAGAATCTGAAATACAAACACAATAGCTATAGAAATGTCATTGATGGATAAATAGTTTTTCCACCAGCTCTGGTAAAGAATTCTCAAGAAATAGAATAATTTGACGTTCTCTTAGTGTGTAAAAGTTCTTTATATCAGCAAGAAGAATCATTTCATGTTTATGTACTTGAATAAATGGCTTTTAGTCTCTAATACATTTATATTTTAATTACCTATTGTTCATGGTCAAGAAAAAGTATTGTTTTGCCAGAATTATGGTATTTGTTCCACTAATAAAATATTGGACAGAAATTGTTGGGGCAATCATCAGGTAATTTAAACATTTAAGTTATATATGCACAATGCAAACATGTGTGGGTTTCATACTCAGTTAGTCCTTACTGTCTCATATTGATCAATTTCTTATAATTCCATTACATATATAGCTTCATACCATATAAAAATTAACAACCAATTTTGGAGGACCAGCAGTTGCTACTAACATTCAGTCGATTACTAGCTATGCATGTAAACAGAATGAATACATTTAAATCAACTCACTGTTCCTATGTATTTTCCTAAAACTTGCATCTTTCTTTTCCACTCAAGAGATTACACTAAAGTTTTACAATACACTGAAGCGTTGCCAGCAAAATTATTAGCAAAATACAACCAATGGGATTAGCAAGTGACAGCATTTCTTGCTAACATTCCAGAGACTAAACAGCCCTGGAGAATAAAAGAAGAAATGTGATGCCAATTTTTAAACTATATTTAGTGTAAGAGATGATATAATGAATATCCCTTACTCGTGTAATTCATTTTACAGGAATGCCTGGGCTCTGCATCTTGTTTGTAACAATCTAGAATTTATAGATTTATGAGTCATGATTTGGTAGAAAATGTCAAATCTTTTATATAATTATTGGAATATAAAACAGATATTTCATTGCTAAGCAGTTCTTATGATGCAAGTGAGGTATCTTATGTATCATCTTAAACATCACGCACTAAGTAAAAAGCAACGGTGGTTGTGGTGTTGCGGTAAGATGCAGGAAGCTACGTTCATGGTTTCAGACCCCTCTGAACTTTCTCTCTGTTTTTATTTGCTGGTGTTAGTTGAATTATTGATAAAGTTGAGACTGAGAAACATCTGTTATTTTGAAAATGATTTGATGGCTGGGGATTTAGCTCAGTGTCTTAAGCGCCTGCCTCGCAAGCGAAAGGTCATGAGTTCAATCCCCGGTACAAAAAAAAAAAAAAAAAAAAAAAAAAAAAAAATGATTTGATGAATTTTTTGTCTCATGTCCCAAAGTTGGATAATTTCATTTTGCTACTAATAGTCTATTATTTGTTCTTCAATATAGCTTTATGCCTATATAAAATGTATGTATGTATGTATATATATATATATATATATATATATATATATATATTTATAAAGAATTCAGTCTGACACCAAAGGAGTTCATTTGGAGGAGTACTGAAATAAAGAATAAGCAAACTATATAGCATAGATATTCTGAAAGGAGAATTATAAATTGGAGAGTTATTACAATGGGCAGTGCAAATTCTTATGTGGTTTGGAATATTGTTAGCACAAACAGTATATTAAGAGATTTTTCATGAGACTCAAGCAAGAACTTTAATTTAGCTAAGGTTTTTTTGCAGTCATCTATATATTTAACAAACAACACCTTGAATTGGAATTTTAGCAATAGAAATAGTATAAAAAAGGGAATTTAAAAAAATTTTCAAAGAAAGAAATTAACAAGACCTAGTGACCATGAATATTTAAAATGAAGTCAGAAATAATCAAGACTGGCTACAAAATTTCTAAATTAGGATCTGCAAGGTCTTATATACAACCCCCAACCCCCATTTCCTGATATACATTTAGAATTCTTAAGTAGGTTTTGGATTCCAAAAATAGCTGTAAATTAGATATTTTTTATTAGCCTAAAGTTGCTGCAGTAAGGTCCTATTATTAATAGAGAAGTATTATGAATTTGACATTTCAGTATCCTATAAGAGCATCATCAATGTGGTAATTAGATTGAATATGTAAAATGTACACAGTTACACAAATTATTTCAGTTTTATCCCCTTATGCTCTCATAGAAGTCTTTAATCTTATATTTACTTCACTCACTCATTCAAAATTGGCTATAGTTTCAGCATGATAATAGGCCATAAGCATGACTATTAAGATCACATACTCAAATTTTATAATATATTAAGTAGTTTACTAAGCAATGCATTATACAAAAGAAGAAAAGCCATGCTCTTAGGTCAACCCACCTGCTTTGTAACCCCATTTTCTTCACTCATAAACATTACTTCAGTTCATTTATAGATACAATTTTACACTCACTGCTAAACTTTTCTTGTGGTTAGCAAGAGAATAGTGTCCTGATAATTTGAATGGAAGGGAGATATGATTTCACTATTGGAAATCAGAAAACTTACCAAGGTTATTGTAAAGAACTATAAAAGACACCAAAACAATCTATTCTGTAAATGTTAATATTTAATCCATAAAATAAGTAAGGATATCATTTTGGTTGAAGCTCTTCTCTTTTTTTCTCTCTAGTGACTAAAGACAGTAGTGTCTTATTGAAAAGAGGAAAATATAAAAATAGCCTCTTTCAAATCTCAGAGAAGGCAAAATTTGTAAGTTGTGCTTCCTTTTTCATACAATGTTATTTCTTATTGTAAGAAAAATCTATGTAAGTTTGTGTGAGAAGGTAAGACTTTTCATTATAATTATTTAATATTATGTTTCAATTCACCGTACTTGTGAATTACATACTTTTATTGCATTCTAGCTAAATATATGTCTTTATTAAAAGTTCTACTTTATGTTATGGAATAAAAACTTATGAAATTTTTCTATTTTGTCCCACTTAGGTAAAGGGTATTTATTTTAAATTAATAAAATATATGTACAAGAAGAATCATCAACATCTATAAACATTTTTTGAAGGAATGACATGCAAAGTGGTAGTATAGTCTGACAGGTACTTGTTTCTAAGGTTATTTTCTTTGCATTTTAGGAAGCCTTTTGGCTCGGTGCATACCAAGTGTGAGTCAAAGAGTTGGTTTACTAGTTTCTTGATTGACAGATCTCTGAAAATGTCATCTGTTCTAAGCTGCTGGGAATGTGGGAGTGATAATTGCATTTCTAAAGGCAAAATAGTCCTTAAGGAAGGTTTACCCAAGCATTTCACATCACAGAGTGAAAAGAAAATGAAAAGATATTTATGACAGTCTTGTGGAAATGGGCCAAACTACCCATGCCTGGAAGTCACATTCTAGTTCTCTCTTCACTACCTCAAATGCTACATGAGTCTTCTATACCTGTCTAATACAGTCACTTAATGAGAGCCACAGTTTGCTATTACTTTGATTAAAAGATGAATATTAGGTCATGTTAACTTAAAACACTGACTCATTAATGCTGTGCTCTTACAGTAAAACACTAGTGAAAGAAAATTATGTCTGATTTTTTTCCATCTTAAAGGCAGATGTTTGATATGTTTGAGTGATATTTAGTTTTTTATAAACAATATGTCAAAAATTCATAAACTAAATGGTAGTATAATATATTTGTCCACATACAGTATGATATAATATGTGCTTCTTTATTGACAATATATAAATTAAATTCTACTTCTTTTAATATTAAAATTGATGTAACAATTCCCCATTAGTTTATGCATGGCTTTGTTTTGACACAATGAGCTTTGCCTTTTTTCCTTTAGAGTTTCGCCTACTACATCATCCAAAATGAATTACCTTTCTAACATTTCCATGTCTGTTGAATTCTGTAAATGTTATTATTGTCCTTATTATTATTATTATTATTATTATTATTTTTGTGGTTCTTCCTACATGGAATTATTCCTTTCCCTTTTCATTTACATGTATAGCTTTTACATACTTGTTCTTCCAATATTTATTTAAATATTATGTCATTAAAGAAGCTTATTCTTCAAATAGCTCCGTTTTCAAACAGTGTTTGATTATTTAACATTGTAAATGTAGCTTGATGAGTGAACACTTGTAAATACACATAAGTTAAGACAGAATAAATGAGAGGATACTTTATGTAGTAAACAGTTGTGTTCTATGACAAAATTGTTTCAGTTTTATATGTACACAGAGGATAAAATGAATTTATAACTACAGATTGCAGGGAAAAAAATGGAAAAATTATTGCAACACATCTCCAATGCCAATAATCATTTTCTAACCTGAATTACAGTATTTATATGTAGTTTATAACTGTATGATTATTACTTATTCCTTCAAGGAAGAGCTACCACTTACTTATTTTTGTATCTCTCATATGAGCTAGCATAATGATTTATATAAGACGAATTTATTTAAAAACATTGTAGAACAAATGAAAGTAAAACTTAAGTTTATATTTTCAATTTATTTGACAAATAATCAAGTTAAATACAATGCTTTTAAGTTTTTCTGATCTTACACAGTTTTCTAAAATATAAAAACACAAGGAACAGTATCATTAAGAGTGATCATTGGAAATTTTCAGACATGGGCCATATATAGATGTGCAAATCACTAAATGTTTTTCCTGTGAGATTTTTGAGTTTCTGGAGAAAATTACACTTTCTTTCAACAAATATTTGTCATGTGTTAAGGGATTCAAGATGCTGTTCTCAGCATTAGAGAGAAAGCAGAGCAAGCACTTGACTTTTAGAAGCTTGCCGCCTCCTGGGAGAGATGGGCAGCACATCTGTGATCTGTGGAAGGATTACATGAAAGGGCTGTGTCTTGGAGCCTTTGAAAAGGACCTACTGCATAGAGGAAGCCAATGAAGTCTTCTCTGAAGAAAAGGCAGTGATGGCCTCAATTTGGTGTTTATGAGATTTTTTTCAGTTTTAGTTTAGTTTACTTTGCATGTGTATAGTACATAGTGTTAAATTCCTGGTGGGTAGTTGGTATGTGTACATAACATGGCTTAATTTCTATTTTCACCCCTATTCCTTTACTTGTTTTCCACCTGTGCCCCCTCTTGAGCCCATTTCTTTTCTTTTTTTGGTACATATTTGTAGTACATAATGCTTACATTACTGTGTGGAGCTGGTACATATACAAAACCCATCACCGTTCCTCTTCCATCTCTGATCCCTTTTCTCTCTCTCTCTCCCTCTCCTGTTTCCTTTGGGAACTATCTGTCTGCCTCTTATCATCTATCTTTTATTGTGCTATTTACTTTTTCTGTGGGTGTTTCAGATAAAAGATCTTTTAATTCAAGATATATGTAATTCAAGTCTCAGAATATGATGACCCTAGAATCCCAGTTTAGCCAATTTCTCCAGATTTCCTAGTTTAGTTAGATAGTACATAGTGTGTCTTCCGTTATGTTCCTTACAAAAATTTATCTGGATTCTGCTATGGAAACTGTTAATCTCTACTTGCACTATTACTTGTGTATATTTATTGTCTACAACTAAAGTTATATGTTCACTAGTTTCTTATCATGTTTTTAATTTTCTCATCTTAATAATCAAGATAAGTTCAATAAATAGTCTCTAAAATTGTTCTTCAACACCACTCGGGGAAATTGTCTGTTGTATCTTGTGATTTATAAGATCTAAAATGTATTTTAAATGTTTTCTCAGAGATTATTTGAACTCATATTTGTGTTTAAAGGAATAATTCGGACTTTAGGCACCAGCACTGCAGTCTTAATGATCTTAACATTTTCTCCAAGTTCAATTGGGGATCATTTCAGTTCTTCCTGTACCTTATTGTCACTTTACTTCAGGCAAATATACAGAGTCAACTGGTGAAATTAAAGGATAATTCTTTGTTTAATTCTCAAATGTTTCTGTTTCTAGTACAGTAGGGTTTATCAAACTTTTGTTTAGTAAATGTTTGGTATGAATTCCTACTTATTTAGTAAGTCAGTAAGCTGTTCATTAAGTCCTAGTTCTGTTGTAGTTGCACATTTGTATTAATTGGATCATTCCCTAATGGATGCACTTTTTGTATTTTAATCCAGAATGAATTAATGTCTCCCATGTTATATTAATTACTATAAGTAATTTATATTTTTGTCTTATGTATTAAATTCATATAAATAAATCTTACTGTAATATTTTAATAAGATTAGCAAAAAATGAGAAAATATGTACAGAGTCTTTTATAGATATGTGATAGACCACACTATAATTTTTAGGAAATTGTGATAGATTAAACTACATAACTGGAAATACAAATGATAAAGGCTATGATCACTGTTTACTGATTATGGACTGGGGCCTTTTTCTTAGCTACGTATGTTTTTGCATCCATCTTAAATTTTTATCACTTTTTTATAACTATAACTTTTGGGATTATGTATTTAAACAAGAATCCATTATGTTAGCTTAAATAAAATAGTAAAATAGAGTAATAACTGAGAGTTTAGCCAGAATTCCACCTCAAATAAAAAAACAAAGAGAAGCAAAGAAATCTTTACCACTGGGTATGAGAAAAGTTTGAAGATTTAGATATAGATATTGGAAGAGCTAGGTAGAGGAATATGATTTACTATTCTATTAAAAATATAATACTTTGTTTATAGAATTTGAGTACTACAGTATTATAATTTTTTCTTGATAGGGTTTACATTTTCAGATAACAGTTGAAAATTTCCTGATACTATTTTTTTTAAATTGTGAATTTTTTATCAAAAGAATTCGATAAATTTTTCTGACAACCAGTTGCAGTTTAAACATTTGAATCTGATAAAAAAGCTCTTAATGAATTACTAAATATGCTCATAATTTGTAATTTCAGTGGCATGGAAAACACATTTGTTGAATGAAAGTTTCTTTCAGCAGAAAGTCTGCATTGGAAATTAATTATCATAATTCATTATAATTTGAATAACATTTAATAAGAAAGCATTATCTTGGAAATTCTTAGGATAATAGAATGTAGAAATATGACAATTGAATTAGTTTATGGAATGTACAAACATTTGTCACCTTTGCCAAATATGAAACATGCAGAATATTCTTTTTTGTTGTGGTGAGGGTTACATATACAAATTGTTTCTTTCATATAATGACTCATTAATTCAGATAAATAGTTCATGAATCAAATGTAGAATCCAGGACAGGAAAATTTATCATAGAAACTATGAGGGTTTTTTTTTTTTATACCTGTGATTGAACTCATGACCTCACATTTGGCAGGCAGACAGTTATGCCACTGAGCTAAATCACCACCCTGTACCTAAAAGTATTTCAAAAAGCATTTATTTTTGGCATACTTTTGAAAGCTATTCTGAATATGACCAGTGTGACCAATTGTGTAGTTTTCTATTAGCACCTCCACTAAATTAAACGTTCTTTATACATAAACAAGATAAGATAGGTATACAACTAGTTTCTCTTAGTTCATTGAAAAGAAAGGTTTGAGCTCTTATTGTTTGGACAATATTTCATGCATATGTGTTGTATACTGAGTAACTACTATGAACATAATAATATGCAGTGTATTAATTATTGTTACTCTCCTACTAGCCTGTTTTGAAACTGTTTTATTATTTTTATTTTTTTCTCTTTAAAATAAACATTCTACTCCTAAGCCAGTTTTTTTTGTCAGTATTTTTCTATTAACCCCTTCATCTTTAAAACGTTTTCTTCTTCTTCTTTTTTTTTAAAAAAACGTTTTCTTCTTACATGCAATACATTGTTCTGTCCAATAATGAGATTTTATCCTTCAGCTATAGGTAGCTATTTGATAGGACTGGAGTAATCACACAAAGGTTTCATGGTGAGATATATAATTTTTAAAGTGGTAGGTAGATTCTGAGTCTTCACAGTAATATGTGGATAGTATAGAGTTTATTGGAAAGAAGATGTATGTATATTCAAAAGAAAGATAGACAGGGATACAGTAAGAGACCAAGCCAGACAGGGTTTTACACAGTGTTATCTATTTAATAACAAAAGATGATGGATAAAAATTAAAAGTTACTCAAGAAACTTTTAGTATTCTACATCAGACAAAAAGTAAGGAAATATATGTATATATTTAGAAAATTATATTTTACAAAATTAATGTTTGATATGATAATCAGCAAAGATAAAACTTCATGAAGAAAGTCATCTCTGAACAATCTCTCTGAAAACAGAGAGATTGCACCTCATTTTCTGCACTTCGGTATAAGTCAACCATCATTAATGATGCACACATTATGATAATTTGTAAATGTGTTTTTTCCTATCTGTACAATGTAGAAATTTCTCTTCCATTGTGTCATTTGTATATTTATCTCATATTAAGTGCACACTTTATGTAGGATGAGATAGATATATAAATAATAGATTATAATAAAAGTAAAAAGGTGTTCTTTGACATGCATAACATTAAGTGATCAGATAGGGTAAAGGTAAGATTGACTAACATAACTGGATACTTTTCACAGTGGAGTAAGCACTGGAACAAGGTCTGAAAGAGAAGTAAAGACTAAATAAAAGACAGGAAAAGGAAGGATCTTTCATGAACAAGAAGCAAGTGTAAGTATGGTTACACACTAACAATACTTAAGACATTTGTGAAAAAGTAAGAAGGGTGAAAAGGTAACAGTTTTTGAGATGAAAGTGGGTGAATTAAGGCTGCGGTAGGCTTATGTTATCCTAAAGTACTGTCTCCTATGCACCAGCAGACAGTGGCCTGTGACAATTCCTTCCTGCTCACTGTTCACTGAGAACATCTGTCTGGGATACTTACATTTGTCAGCAGTGACAGTATTAACTGTGGTTCATGAAAGGTCTGTGGCCTTCGACACAAAATTCCTGGCAAAAGACTTGGGTATCATGTGTTTTATTTTAAATTTTGAATTAGCACTTTAAAAAAATCTAGATCATAGGCCAGGGTAATTCTTAATCAAATTAGGGTACCCTCGTCATGCTGTCTCACAAGTGTGGAAAATGATATACTTTTAAAACAGAGTAGTTAAAGGCAGATAATTTTCTGTATATATCTATCACTGAATAGGTAGCAGAAGTGATGTTGAGTGACTAAGAAAAAAAAAATTTGTTCCTAATTAGAAAGCGTGTATTCATGTATATCTCTCAGAATACTTAGTTGAAATTTGGAAATTGACAAAATATTTTACTAGGTAGTCTTTTATCACAGCCATGTAGTTGACACAAAGAAGAAGAAGGAGGAGAAGGAAGAAGAAGAAGAAGAGGAGGAGGAAGAGGAAAAGGAAGAGGAAGAGGAAGAGGAAGAAGAAGAAAATCTTAAGATGAGCCTCTCACTAAATTGTTCAGTTTGGCCCAAAATCTCAGTTCTCTCACTTCAGTCTTCCTTGTAACTGGGATTACAAATGTGTACTTCCAGCATGCCCAACTTTGACGTTTTAATTTATAGAACAATTTTCACATCTGTAAGTAAAAATGTTAAATTGTAAGTTGTGTCCAGTAGAGATAAATAATTGCTAAATGATACAATGATTAAACATTAATTATAGAGTATATTTCCATTAGAATGACTTGAAAATGTAATCTAAAAATGTAATCTAAATATCTCTTTTGCAATAAATTACTTACATATACACATAGTTTATCACATGCATTTTAAACCATTTTCAACATCTCACTGGTGGTGTGATTAATATGCAGAGTTAAATCTTTGATGCAGTTTTATTTTAAAGTTTCATCAGAATCTTGCTTTTAACTAATTTGAAAATAACATTTTTAAATAGAAAGAACATAAGGCCTATCATTAGGATTATCATGCATGCTTTAGTTTTATATTCTGCTTTGTTGAAAGCAAATTTGGTAATAGTTTGACGTCTCTGTTAATGAGAGAATTGTATTATGCTGATGTGAGTGTTGATTTCTACCTAGAAATTGCCTTGAATCTCATGTCCATTTCTTTTTTTCATTGATTTCATGATATAGACAGCAGTTAAATATCTCTGATGTTCCTATCTCATAGGTTAAATGAAAGAAAGAAATCTTGTGCACAGTCCAACATGAGAATTTAAAAGCACTATGTGTTTTCATCTGGTTTTGTGAGTGAGTCCAATTCTGGGTTCAATTGTGCAACTATTTTGCACCACAGTCACCTATAAACTCTATCTTTGGCTATCACTAATAAAAATAACCTTTCTATCTCCACTGCCACTCCTGTGACTTTTTTTGGTTTGGGGGGGTGGGGAGGGACTGGGAATCAAACTCAAGACTGCACTCACCAGGCAGTTACTTATGCCACTAAGCTCTATCCCTGAACTTCCTTTGATTTGTTTATTCATCTACTCATGACTTACGCTGACAAGCAGGCTACTTTGGCTGGGGAAGGAAATGATAAGAAAACTAAATCTTAAATTCTAACTCAATGTCTTCTTTTTGCCTTGAAGAAAAAAAAGACATTCATAGAGTTCTCACAGTAAATTAAGGTTTATTACATAAAACTCAATCTAACAAGGCAGTTTTATGTAAGGTCAAATTAGAGATTAGTTAAGTGATTTTTTCAAACTAACACAGTCAGAAAGTTCCAGCAGGTTGAGAATATGAATCTAAGAAGCTTGAGTCCAAGAATATTCACACTCTTCACTACAGTTCCTCTCTGCGTAGGAGACAGCACTAACACAGACAGCTGGGGACATGTCTGCAGTTCAAGACACAGTTCATCCGAGCTCTATGGCTTCCTAACTATCTAACTTTGAGACAATTTATGTAAACTCTTAGAGCCTCAGATTTCTCACATGTTCAGTGGAAATATAATACACTTGCCCTGAATTGTTGCCACGTTCAAGTAAAATCTGGTTTATTTATTTTATTGTATTCAGCTTGTGCAGAAATGAATTAATGCAGTGAAAGCTTGTATCTGGAAGCTCTGTGTAACTTTCAAATCATAAACCACTAACCATAGTTACATTGTTGACTGAAATAGCGACAGAGGTGAGTATAAATACCTGCCTCAAGAAGAACATCGCTGTGCTGGCATAGCAAGTTTTCAAGAGGAAGAGTTGACAGAATCATGCCATTGTGGTTGTGAGAAGAAGCAGAGATTTCTACTGCATTTATTGCCACCATGCCTGCTGGGACCATAATGATCAGAATATGAGACTGATAAAAATAAATAACATGATTTTGAAATTTTAAAAGGATGAAATCTGAAAACTATCATAGATATACAAATTACATGAACAATTATATGATTGTGAAGAAATGAGGGAGAGGCTCATTTGAAAAACAAAATCTTGATTTTATGCAGCAGATAGGAAATAGCACAAGAAATAATCTAATCCTGTCAGCCAAGAGTTCATGGTTTCATACTAGAGTATTTTATCAAGATACAAAGTGAATAAAATCATGAGATATTTTCATGTTTTTAAGATTATATGGTGAAGTACAATTCTGTGTAATTGTACTCTTCAGACAAAATATATTCCAGATTAAATTCCCCTTCTAAATTGAGACAGCAGCATTAAAAACTAAAAGATACAATGAATTGGACTTTTTACATTTTTTAGCAGTATTATAAAAAAATCGTGGTTGTTAAGATCATGGGCTTCTAAGTCAATAAATTCATGTTGAAGGCTATAATTTGTCCTGGATTCCTTGTTCAGTCCCCTTGCATAAATTACTGAAATCAGATAGGCCTTAATTTCCAAAATCTATACGATGCATATTGATTGGCATCATCAGTTCATAAGTTTAATAAGATAATATATTACGAACAAATAGAAGGATTTCTTGATTACTATAATTTCAATAGATGTTATGCATTCTTTCAGCTATTTTGGATGATACTGGTATAAATTTTATATTTGTTTTTGGGTATCACATTGTCACAATGATGTTTTGACACATTTTCTATAAATACAGCAAAATAAAATTTGTATGGTAAATATCTGTAAGACTTAATAACAATGAATTCACTATCATAACACAGGTATATAACTGATACATACAAGCATGCTTCTAATAACAATATATCAGTCAACTACAAATTGCATATATGCTGGTGGTCCCATGATTAGATTGCATAATAACACTGGAGTAATTTTAGTTTATGTAAGTATAGTCTGAAGTTCACCCAACAATGAAATCACTTAATGTTGCATTTCTCAGAATGTGTCACTGCTGTTATTCCACACAATTGTATTTTCATTAAATATATTTATTTTATTATGACGGCAGGAAATTGGCAGTTTTAAAGTACCTAGTATATGTCAAGGATCTTATTTGATTTGTTTACAATAGTACTGAGAGACAGATACTATTGCCCCCAGCTATGATTGTCATACTACTATCCTTTATTGAAAGAAAATTAGATTCACAGGCTCTATCTGAAGTAGCTTGTAGGTGGTTGCCTGTTTTGTGGTGATCAAGAAAGATCTTCTGACCACAGGTAAGGTTCAACATGAATGAGTCAGTATCCTGCCTTATCCTGACTGTATAGATTGGGTAAAACCTATTCTTCTAGACATAGGACATTTAACAGTAGATTCCACACTGCTATGGGGCCCTGTGATGCACAACAGAGACAGCCTGAGTAGCATTCCTGCTCTTCTTTTTTTTGGAGAGTGGTGGTTACTAGCAATGGAACTCAGGACCTCAGGCTTGCCAGGCAGGCACTGCACCACTGAGCTAAATCTCCCACCCTCCTGCTCTTCTTTTTTGCAATTGTATTTCTAGTAATAGTGATGCACCGTATCATATGTCTGGACACAGGGTGAACACAAATGAAAACATTAAGGCTCAAAATTCACAATTTAAAATACTTTACATAATAAATGAATCAGTAACAAGTTATACAAAGATTTTTAAAATGAGATAATTTGACCTTTTTTCACATTTTCCATTAGATATACAAGGATCATCAACTTAGCAGCTACTGTCATGTATCTGGTAGCCAAAGAAAGAAAAATACCAAAAAACTAAAGCTGATACTAATGCTCAGCTGACTGTAACCATTAAACCTGAGATGTTATCTTGATTGGCTTAGAAGTCACCCCAGGAATGGGTGGAGCACACACTTGTGGGTGTGTCTGGACTGGTTGTGGAGGGGTGGTGTATGGGTACCTGGTCTGATCCAGACTCTCCGCTACAGTTCCCCTGCTCTGCTCTCTGGCCACCGTGAACCGTGGACAAGCAGGTAGCAGGTGTTCCCCCGACCTGCTACCTGCATTGATGGCCAAGCCTTGAAGTCAGCAGAGTGTGACTGAATTGTCCAAAAAACTGAGGTAAAGTAAACATCTCTTCATAAATTATGGATGCTGAGATTACATTAATCAAATTATTTTTAAAAAAATATATATGACACATATTTGAGTATATACAAGCATTGTGTGTGTATAATAATATTTTTGATAGTCTCTCCTTAATTAAATAATAATACCATAAGGAATTTTGTGTTTATTAATGGGATTTGAAAGTTTGATTTGGGTTAAAGTATAATCATAGAACTCCAGGGAAATCCTCCCTTAACTGAGTAAAGCCTTTTGATAGAAGTCTAATAGGAAAGGACAATTCATTCAAATGAAGTTAATACATGTGATTTAAGTTCATAATCATTTTTTAAAAGTCTCCAAATGCTTTCTAAGTGAATGAATGTTCATCTGTATATTTAATAGAACATAGTTCCATAACAATTTCATATTAATTGATCTACATATTTGGGGGAGAATCGATACAGGAATATGAGGAGACAGAAATGTTTCAATGAACTAGTTAATGTTTCTTAAAGGTGTCTTTTTAATTCATCTTTTCAAGAACCAAACCAAGACTATCTTAATCTATTAAAATAATTTTATAGTCAAACTTCTGAAAACTTAGGATTGAACAGAAGACCAGTATTATATAGTAATATGTACATAATTTCATTTTGTCATTTGGATTGCATAAGATTAGAATATACTAGAAGTAAAAATATAGTGACATATTCTTGATGGCAATATGTAGATATTACTAAAATGTTTTCATAAACATAGAAATTCACTTCTATATATTCATATAACCCCCTGTTGAATAATATGGCATAGGAATTGAAAGTATTATCTTTATAAATTCTACTTAAAAATAGAATATCAAATAAAATCATAAAATATTCCTTATTCTGTAAACATCTATGAATTTATTTGGGCTTTTTGAGGGGAATGGAGTACCGGGGATTGAACTCATAACCTTGCGCTTGCCAGGCACACGCTTATAGCACTAATCTAAATCCCAGGCCCCCATGTCTATGAATTTAGTAATGAAATACAGAATTACTGTTTGAATCAGTCCAGTAATCACATAATTTGTTAGTAAACAACATTCATAAAATGTTAATGAGATTAAATTACCAAATTAAACTTCAGAGAGACATCAATTCAGCTGTATTTTTGTCATAAATAAGTTATAGGCATTTTAAATACAATAAATCATTATTATTATTACCATCATTTACAAATACATCCTGGATGGTACACTCAAAATGTTTTCATCAGAGGGAAGATGAAGACATTAGAATATTTTACATGAGACATTCTAACTTTAACAATGATAATGCACTTTCAAATGTACCAACATCTTATTTAATGTCATTAGAGAATGACCTACTGTTTGATTTCATATTTGTTAAAGTATTGGAGTATCGCGGTCAGCTTGCTTGTGGCATACCAGAACCATCAGTAGAGATATTTGTCTTTTCTCTGAACTGAAATGAATATTTATGCCTTTGCAAAACATACACATTAATTAAATATAAGGTGAGGTATATAATGAAAATTGCTGTTGAAGAAGTAGGCGAGATATGGGGCCTTGATATTTCTGGAGGCAATGATGAGGTCAAAGTTTTTAAACTGAGGACCAGGTTGTCTCATTGAGAAAATGAGATTTGAGAAAAGATATGAAAAGGAGAAAGACATACCAATCCAGTAGAAGAATATTACAGGTGAAGAAAACAAATAAAACAAAGATCCTCAATCAGCTTTATGCCTATTATCTAGTATCACGAGAGAGCCCTCGAGGCTTATGCAGAATGGATGATGTGAAGAATAGTAGGAAATAATTTCAGAGGAGAGCCAGGTCTGGATGATCTATAGTAGTGATCAGGAAATTCAGATACATTAGCCAAGGCTTCCTGGTTGATTATTTTTCAGAACATAATTTATTGGAATGAAGTGTGTATTAGTTTAACAATATACTTACTATTGCTGCTTTCTTGCTTCAACAAGGCCAGAGATAATTTGGTAGGACAAAGATGAGTAGGCTGCAAAGCCTAAAATATTTACCATCTGTCCCTTTACTGAAAAAAAATTACTGATTTCCAATCTGCAGCACTGGCAGGCATTCTCATTTATTTGCTGGGGAAAATAAGAAGTTGAGAAGTTGTAAGCAAAGCGGTTGCATAATGACAATGTTGAAGAAAATATTTGGATTTATCTTTGGTGAAGAAAATGGAGATAAGTTTGCCTTCTCCAAAAAATAAAAAAATTAAAAAAGAAAGAAAGAAAAAAATGAAGATAAGGGTAAAAGAAGACACTTGAGGAGTGAAAGTTCAGGTCATTTCGGTGATTCTGACAGAATTTAGTTGTGGAAGTGATTGTATTGCTACAGAATCAATTTGGAGAAGGACCATGTAGTATTAAGCACTCTGGTGATTACTGCCAAATGATCTTCCAAATGTTATCCCATGTCAGTCTCAAGCCACAGACAGCAGAAGAACATCGCTCAAATTACTCTCTACAGTCCATGATTGTTCTTTCTAAGCTTGGTTATGTTAGCATTGACTTTTCAATTCTTGATTGGAATTTTCCTCAACCACAGTGATTTTGATCATCTTTTTGTGCATTTATCCCTCCCTTTAAGATTCTGCAGAGATAAATATTTAAGACTCTGATGCTAAACACAGTTTCAGTTTGAATCCATTGCCTCCAGTGAGTAGTCTTGTGACCCTAGGTAAGACATTCATTTCCTTAAGTATACAATGGGGATAACAAAGGATCTCAGTCCAGTGTGGAGATGCCTGCCAAATCTTTTAATCCTTGCACTTTCACTTTCATGTCCATTGTTTGCCAGCGTTGCCATGCAGCACTATAGTGACAGAATAGCAACAAATGTTTGTTCCCACAGTCCCAGAAGCAGTAGTTCTGTGATACCAACAGCTTCCACAGACCTCTTCCGGAGCTCCTCCTTTGTGATTGTACTTTGAATTGCTCTAAAAGAGAAAGATAAAGAGAAAGAGGAAAGCCTCCCTTGATACCTGGAAGCTGGCCTGATACTCACAACAGAGCCTCTCTTGTTGTTTTGAACATGAGTGATTTCACAGATCATCAACATCATAGAAGTCCCCTCTGTGACCTTGACGGATCAAAACAAAACAGACCTGCTGTGTGATTATATCTGTACAGTGAAACGTGAACATTATCCTAACCACAAAAATCACATCCTTCCTACCTTAGCTAATATGAATCATTGATGCTTCTTTATTCAATTAGAGTTTATCATTAAACTAGTAGTCACTCCATTTAGGTAAGATTTATTAAGTTATTACTTTATTGAATTATTTTTGCTTGCAGATGTAAAACATTACTGGTGTAAACCTTTCCCCAATTCACCTAACATAATCTCAACAATAATTTATTTTCTAGTAAACTCTCGCTGACACATCTAAAAGTGCGCTTCATGCAGTGTGCAGTGAGATCAGCTTGTTCCCTACAGATATATTTCTAATGATTGTTTGCTGGGAGCATCAACAGTGTACTTCACACCAGTGCTTCAGAAGAACTTACTAGTGACTTAGAGATTCATCTAATTGTTGGACTCCATCCAATTTCCACTCTAACTTTCTGGAATTCTACCTTACATTTTTGTGTAAGGTAGAATTCCTTTAGTCTCAGCTTTATTGACTAAAACCTAATGCAGTCTTAATAGGACACATGTGGTTTGATAATATTTGTCTCGATTCTATACATTTTCTGTTCATACTTTCCTGCGATCATAGAATGCTTACTCCTTCTTGTGTTGATATGTTATTCAAATATTTAGACTCAACTGGAAATGTTCTTTAGCATGGAATATATTTTAAACAAAGCAATTGTCCCCTACATAGCAGCACTTTTAAAAAATTGTTTATTGGTACAATTTAGATAAACATATCATATTCATCATAAGGAATTTGTGTATTTGTGCATGATGTATCTTGATTCCTTTTTTCCCAATTCCCTCCTTTCTTTTCAACATTTCTTCCTTTCCTTATTTACAAAGCTCTGTTTCCATTTTATCTGTCCTTTATTGTTTTTTCTTTTCCCTGTCTTCCTTTACACCTCTCCCCTCCCTAGTTACCCTTTCCTTTTGAACAATTTCTCCCTATTTCATAACATTTGCTGTACATTTCAGTTCTTATTTATTCTTTAAGTTTCTCACACTAGGGAGACAATGCCATATTTACATGTGTCTGATTTAATTTGCCTAGAAATGTAAAGTTTATCCTTCTTTATGACTGAATATTATCTGCTGTACAAAATAAGAACAATGTTTTTTATCCATTTATCTTTATTATTTGGGTTGTTTCCAACATTTAGCTATTGCAAACTGTGCTGCTATAAAAATGAATGCACATATATCACTGTGTTATGATGTTTTTAATTCTTCCAGGAAGATACTTGGAACAGGAAAAGCTGAGTCAAATGGGACCTCTAATTCTGTGTTTTTGAGGAATTTCCACGCTGATTTCCATGATGGTTTTACTAGTCTACACTCCCACCAACCATTCTCTACAAAGGTTCCTTTTTCCCCAACCCCCATCGAGGATTTGTTATTGGTTGATTTCTTCGTAATAGTCACTTTTTTTTCTGGGTGAGATGTAATTCTTTTTACTTCTAGTTTGATTGTTTGTTTTCGAGACAAGCTCTTGCTTTGTAATTCAGCCTGGTCTTGAACGCAGTAGATTACCCTGAAAATAAGACCTAACTTGAAAATAAGCACTGCTATGATTTTAATGTAAGCCTTACCCCAAAGGCAAGGCCCAGTTAAGGTCATCAGCCACAGTGTAAATTCTCAGTACACATTCAGTACATCTGTTAAAACACAACATGAACTTAAGGAATTGTAAAATAATAATAATAGTAATAATAATAACAAAAATAATAATACTATAATGAAATAGAAATATTATTGAAAAAATACTTAAAACAAATTATAGTTAAGTATCTGGAAATATCCAAGCAGCTGCCTTTGCAGAAGAGGCAAATGCCTATGTAAATATTTGAACTTGAGCCTTACTGATGAATGACCAATTGGAATACAGACACAGCACATGAATTACATGCACCCTTAATAATGAATGGACATGGTTGTGTCTAATATGAAGCTTCTTAATTCAGTATGTCATGTGTTGTAATGGATGGACTTCATATATTTGGAAAATAAACATTTTCAGAACTTGGTGCCTTCAATTTTTTGTTGCTTTTGTATAGAACATCTTTCTTAATTGTCATCATTTTTGTTGCCACTCTTGTCTTGTAAGTCTTCAATTCACACATTATTTAACAGAAACTTTGAGAAGTCTATGCCGTAAGAAGTGATGAAGAAATCATGGGATAAAATCACTGATGGCCGTGTTGCTAATGGATAAGGTGTACTCATTTAAGGAAGGTCTATTCCTGGATGTGAAAGATTGGGCTAATGGTTTACAGGAAAGGGAGCTCCAAGAAAGTCAGGCTGGAATTCAGGGTTTGGAGAGTTATGAGGATGTTCCAGAAGATAAAATGACTGTATATGTGAAAATGTTTGTATATGAATACATGACATATCTGTACATGAAAAAAATAAGACATCATCTGAAAATAAGGCCTACTGTGTCTTTTGGAGCAAACATTAATGAGATCTAATTTTCAGAGAATTACACTGTAGTTTAGGCTGGTCTTGAATTTGTAATGATCCTCCTGCCTCAACCTGGAATTATAGGCATATGCTACCACACACAGCAAAAGCAATTGTTAAAAGGGAGAAATAGGAGGAAAGAAGAAAGGAAGATAAATAGAGTCAATCCAGCATGATGCTATTATTGCATTTTGAAATATTGTTTAATACTATATTGCTATTTTAATTTATCCTTTCCGTAGTTCAATATATATAAAATATCCTTGAATAAACATGTAAAACCCTCAGGGTTTGGCTAAGAGTCTCTCTAAGGTATTTAACACTAGCTTATTATAAATGTGACATGTGTTATGGACCTTACCCTCTCTTTAATTTTCATAAATATGTCATGAAGATTAAATGAAAAAAAAAAGCGTTGAAAAATGCCAACAGCTAAGTCAGCACACAGTAATTATTAGCTTATTTTTATGTTTTGCTCTCCTTTAATTATAATCTTAAATCTTTTTTCTTTATCTTTATTATTATTTCATTCCATGAACAAAGTTTTTTTCCAGTATGCTAAAAACTGCCCTTCATTTGGGTGGTGTCTTTGTTGTTAAAACCCCAAGTTCACCCTGCTCTGCAGCTTCCCATTAACTCACAACTTGAGGAACTCTGCGTGGAAATGGGACACAATGCGTTAGACGTTCCACAATAATGGTCAGGGACCTACAAGCAGAATCTGGTCTGTGAAAAAGGAAGAGGAAATGGTAACAACACTTCACAGACTGTATTGCGAATAGGTTTCCATTCTAGTAACTTTATTTGAACAAAGCTTGTAAAATTTCAAACCTGGAGATAGAAAAAATATTAATTCTTTACTATTCAACCAAAATTAACTCATCGTAGATTAGCTAAGGCTACGAGTGGCAAAGGATTTGGAAGATGAAAAACAGAACCTGGAACAGAATTCTGGATGAGAATAAATCTTGAAATTCTAATTGAATTGAGTTCTAGTCAAATTGAGGATGACAGAGAGTAGATTATATCAGAATTTCACTTCATAACTCATTAGCATATTTTACTCCCTAAAGTATTTTAATTTAAATGAGAAGAAATTCACATAATTTATTCCATAGTGGGTATATGGTACTGCTTTTCTGTTATTTCCAGTGACTCAATGAATTTTTTTCTGCTTGAGTTACATAGGAGCAACAAGATGGAGTATAGTTCTTCTGCTTAGTTTTGCTAGGATTCTGGTGGCCAGGACACATACAACATGTTAAATTGCCCTTGTCTTATATATTGTATAGATCCTGACATTGTGGTATAAGTAACTGAGTTTCTAATATATGTTGTTTGACTTTGAAGGGAAATGAATATCTATGTGATTTTTGTGAAAGCTAACTGAAAAAGATCCTGGTCCTATGTAAGTTATATCCAATAGCTTCCTGAAGTATAAATTTTATTAATTCATTACTAAATCACAGAGTATTAGGATACAAATTGCAAGAACTAATGATACTAATACATTCATTTATGAAAAGTTGAAGTTCAGATCATTAACATTTCATATACTTTGTCAGGACTAGGGGTGTTTTTAGGTATGCCATAGCTACATTTTAAGGAGTAGCATCTGGGGCAGTCTTCCAAAATGTGCTCTCCTATATTACTCAGGACTAAGAAATTATTCCTCAGACTTCCACTACCTTTGGAAAAAAGCTCTAGAAAAGAATTTCTGGCTGTGATGGAACATGGAGATTTAATAATTTTCCACTATCTTTTATAACTGGTTTTCTGATATGCCTGACATCTTGGAGAATAGATTTTGTGGGGACATAGGATTATCATTGTGGTATGCCCCGAGGTTGTATCTGTTCTTATGGATTCAGTGAGGGAAAATCAGTGTGCAACTGTGTACCTTAGTTGTAAGAGTATTGTACATGGATAAAGTAATGCTTTTAAATACATTTAATGCATGCATTCATCATAGTGATTTTTATGCAAAGTAGGCATATTAAATTGCTATGCAATAGTCACGTACTTTTATGAACATCGGTTTATGAAATTGCCTCAAGACAGATTATATGTTTAACAGTATTATAGAAAAGATACACTTCACTTGTCTCTTCAAGCTTGTTTTGGATTTATTTGAAGCATTACCTGAATGCTCAAAATAAGAATTCTTCCCCAGTAAGAAAGAGTGTACAAAAATGCAAGCACATGAAAACTGTCTGAGGTTAGAGGCCAAGACAATTTTTAATTCAGGTTATCCTCTAATTTCCTAGTCCATATTTGCCTTATCACTGGGAGAAGTTACTGCAAATATAAAGCAAGAAGACAAAGAAAAACAAAACTTTTACATTACTTTCTTTGGGGGTAATCATAAAGATCTTTGTGTTGGTTTTAGAAAATTTAAAAAAGATGCTTTCTATGAGGTTAGAGATAGGGCAGACAAATTTAGAAGTGTTCTCTGTGATACCCAGGACAAGAGATGAATTATCAGTTATCAAGAAATAAATTATGAATGTTTATCAGCTAAGTTATCAGGCAAGAAGTTTTGCTTCTAAACGTAAGTAGCACAGCTTGTTATATCTGAGCTGGGTAAGAATGGACTTGGAGTTTCCAACCCTGGGTAGAACCTAAGGGTAGAACCAGAAAAAAATGCGGTGATTGTTATCTGTGCCTGTGTTTTTTCCCCACAGTGGTATGGTTTAGGAAACAGGGATATAAATGCACAGAGTATTACAATCCGATGGGAAGTTTGCTTGCATTTTAACTCCTAAATTTTATACAAAGAAAAAATTGAGTTTCTGAGTTATAAATTTCTGATAGCTAGTGTCTAACTATCAGCTAATCATTAACAGAGACTGAAAAGCACAGGCCTTCAAATTCTAATTCTCGTCCCTTTGCATATCTTTAGCACACATCTGTAGGTTTTGGGAGTATTACTGTTTGGTACCTCAGATCATAACATTCTGAATCAAATAGATGGGTTTCATGCAAGATTTTTCTTGCAAGCTATGTGGTGCTGTGCAATATAAAAATTTCTGTGCCTTTGTTTTCTCATTCATAATATGCAAGTAATGGCAATATAAGCTTAAATATATTTTACATGTGACTTCTAGTTTATAAACAGAGTTTAAGTCTATAAATGCTAAGCAAATGGTATTTATTTATGGCATACTAGTGATTAATTTCAAACTGTGTTTCTCCACATACTAACATATTTTTATGTAATTTTAAAGAATTATTTGAAACAAGAGACATAGTCATTTTACATATTAAGTGATAAAATTACTTAGCTGTAGTACTATCTCATTTGTAAGTCTATACAAATCACTTGTATGAATTTTGGAGTCAAAATGTGCCAGGTTAAATCTTTATACTAGCACCATTTCAAATGTTTTAATTTTATAACTAATAGTAAACTGATAGATACACTACAGATCTAAGTATCTAAAAACTGCAGATTGATGAAACAATAAGATGAATACTTCATCATAGATGCAGAAATATGACTATCTACAATTATGAAAACTCTATAGTAAAAATTAAATCATCTTATTATTGATTTTTAAAATATTTTAAAGAACTTTTAAGATTGTAACAAGAAAAATACCAGCTTAATTGCCAAATTTAGTTTTAAATATTGTTATGCACTAATTATGCCCTCTCAAATTTTTTATTGAAACTTAATTCCTGTGTGAGAGTATTTGGAGGTGGGACCCTGAGAAGGGTTAAGTTATGAGGGTAGAGTCTTCATGAATGAGACTAATGTCCTACCAAAAGGAACAGGAGAAATCCTTTACCCATTCCGCCAAGTGGACACATGGGAGAACAGCTGTCTTTGAACCAGAAAGTGAGTCATCACTAGACACTCAAAATACTGGCACTTGTAACTTGGACTTCCCAACATGAAGAAGTGAGAAATTTCTGTTGTTTATAAGTTATTCAGCTTATGGTATTTTGTTGCATAAACACAGGTAAACAAAGATTAATGTTTAGCTGAAAGCGTATTTTGAATAAGCGAGATAACAATTACTGTTTATGAAGCATATACCTTGTTTAAAACATCCCATATCATGATTTTCCCTACATCACGGTGATAAACTCAGTTAATAAGTGAAAAGTCCAGGACATACATTTGATCTTATGAATGTATTATGAATGTGAAACTTGGCTCAGTCCATGAAGTTGAATATCTCACAATGATATTCTAAATATCGATGCATTTCATAAAATAGGACTTGGTCTTGATGTACTCATGACATTTAAGTGTTATTCGTACCAGTAATATTCTAGCAAAACCAAGAATGGATTTAGTAGTTGCATACTATAGTGAAAACATAAACTAAGTAAACTAGATTTAATTGACACTATATTTCTTTGAGAATTACTTTCGTCTTGTCTAAGTTCTAAAAGCATTAAATATCTTGATCAAGGAAAAAGAAACAAATGAACATTAAATTTAGTGTTTTGCTTTCCAGCCGCTAATGTGAACAAAGGAAAATGAGCAATGCACCCTGCTTATCTATTATGAGGTGGTACAGCTTATCAGAAATGAAAAATAAAAGGATAGGGAAATAAAACAAAAACAACCTAGATAGAGCTTCAAGGGAAGTTTACTAGCCAGCTGTGTGTTGAAGACATGCTTTAGTATCATAGGTGACAGCCATAACGTCGTATGACATTTTCTTAAGTCACCTAATTGTAAACCTCAAAACAAAATATTAAATCCTAGTTCAGTGGCAGTGCTTCCATGAAAAACAGTTCAGTTGTATGGTTGCTGGCTGTCTGCCCTCTTAGAAAAGTAGTATTTTGGAGAATCTGTAGAAATAAAGGCTCTAATGTCCCTTGCGTGTGGCCTTTTAAATCTCAGTTGTGAAGCTTTGACCGCAGTCTTAGGAGACAATATTTCAAGTTCAGAATCCAGACAATAAGTGAAAGTTGTTCTGAGTTTTGACTGAAAGGAAGCCTCATGCTTTAGAGACCTGGATTATAGGCTGTAAGTTTCATATTTTGAAATGAATTCAAGCAATATGACTAAATCCAATTTGTATACACCTCTTTATGTAGTAACTGTTCTTTAGATTTAAATGGAAGATGCCTGAAAATGATGCAATCGTTCTAATTTTACATATTTAAAATTTAGAAGTGTGTTGGAAATACTTTTCATTATTTCTCTTCAATTTTTAATGTTTTCCTTAAAAGCAAAAATTCAATTGATCTTTTGTGTCTTGTTCTTAAAAATATTGACAGTGTTCCTTTGTTATTGTTGTTATGGTTGGTAAACTGAATAATAACGAATGTACTTGTATGACTAAAATGGTCACATTTAAAAATCATACATCTTCTATGTTATATAAAAAACTTCAGAGATTCTTATTATAATAGAGGTCCTTCTGACTTACCTAAGTGTAGAAGCTTCTGGTTACATAAAATACATATTTTGTGGCACAAAGATGTAAATCATTCTTTTCAATACCTGTTCTTTTTAAAATTTTATAAAACTTACTTTTTGAGTGTTATATTTTAACTTCTATATTTTGAGCATACAACAAGCTATGATGTGTTGTCTTTAAAGGCTTCCCAATTATAATTTCTTTCTTTGAACTCCCCTGTATTTTGTGAACACATATATTGATCAGTTCAACTGAAAGATTTTTTTGGCAGATGTGATGAGAAGTTAATGCCAATTGATAAAACGACAAGTTGAGATGCAAACAGTGTTCTGGTAGAAACCAGAGAACACTAATAATTAGAACTAGACAGTAATTGACTTTAGGAACACAGCTGATTGCAGTATTAAAATCTTGACATTCGTCTTTACTCAAATGAATAGTTAGAATTGTGGTAAGCAATTTAAATCAACTAATAATTGAAATCTTCATGTGCACAATGAGGTATTATCGTAGACAGTATAGGGAATGCAAAAATTCATTCCGTCTATTTAGCCAACAAATATTTAGTCTGTGTTATATGCCAGTTTCTCTCTAGATACAGGGAACTCATGAGTCAAACAGAGATAAATAAATGGAAAGATGTTTCAGCCACACTCTTTCTTTATAGAGAGGAAAGAAGGGAAAGTATATACATATTAGTAAAAGCAAGATAAATTACTGAAACAATGCAATATCTTGTTAAGTGGCCAAATCCTTTGAAAGTTAAAAGCAAAAATTCAATTGGTATTTTATGTCTTGTCCTTAAAAATATTGGCAGTGTTCTTTTGTTATTATTGTTATGGTTGGTGAACTGACTAATCAAGAAACACTCTGGAGAGAATGAAGATATTATACCGAAAGTGACCATTTCATTCCTGGATACACTGTGTATAATATTTAGAGTTACTAAAAACTATTTGAAACGGAGTCTTCAAATGATGTATACCAATCATGATTCAAAATGTTTTTGTCTTCTCTACAAATATGTCTCTATAAATGATTTAAATTAAAACTGTCAAATTACGAAGCTATTTCTTTTCTCTAAAGATATGTCTCTGAAGAATTCTATAGTTCTTTAAAGAGGAAATCTTGAGCTCTGCCCTTGCATTTTGATACCAGTAGGTTAATAACACACTTTCCTAATTGCTTCTGCATTTTTCATAGCAGTATATAGACGTATCTGTTTCAGTCACTGGAAGCCACTTCTGGGAGCACCTAGGTTCTCAACATCTACCGCCCTCCCTGACGTACCCTATAATTAGGCATCAAACAAGTTTAGACCAATTAAATCTGAATCCCAATAAAACTGGACATCTTGAGATGGTAGTAGAAAGGAAATAAAAAGTTGACTTCAAAAGCATTCAAACTTAAATGTGTTTTTATGAAAGTTTCTCATGAAGAAGGAGTGGAAGAAAGAAAGTCATCACCAATTCCTATTGCTCTACCCAAACACCTCCACACTGTGTATGCTCTACTTATTCCCAGGTTTCCCCCCTCTTATTCCACTTTCCACATTTTTAAAAGCATCTGCAGTGTTGAAGTTGATAGGTCCTGCTAGCCTGGGGCTTAGTTGTCTGTAACATGACATCTGCCTAACACGGTACTGGACCCAGAGAAACAACTTCTGTCTCCAAGAGTAACTTCCACGTTCTCCTCCTCATTCCAGGGAGAAACTTTCCGCTCCCTTTTTGCGCATGTGCTGAGCCCTTTCTAATCCCAAGACTCCACAACCACCCAAGCCTCCACCTCCAGCCGCCAGTAAATCTTTCTGTCTCCTGTTTTATACAGGCAGACAGATGCTAGTTCAAATCAGCGGTTATACGTCATTCTGCCCACTTCCCCCAAATTCCTCCTCCAGCCAAAACTGATGAAAGCATTGCCACTTCTATGTTCTAGCTGAGAGCTGCTACACCTCTTGTAGGGTTAGGGCTATGCCTTCACTGAAGAACTCTTCCTGCTTTCTTTCTTTTTTTCTCCTGCTCGGTTTCTGATGTGGTGCAAAAATAATCAGTAATTACTGCTTTTTTTTTTGTAGTTTCATTTTCATAGATTTTTCTATTTTTCATTCCATAGCCTTTCCACACTATTCTTGCTCCCTGTGGCATCCTTCCAATCTCACTTCTCCAACACGTACAAGCAAAGCCAGGTTCCATGATTGCTGGCCCAGCAACAACAAAAAGCTCCTCTCAAGGCAACTGGAGAGAGCACTTGTGTGCCAATGCTTAGGATGCTGTCTGGATTCTTAAAAAGCAAAGCAAAACAAAAAAACCTTGTATTCATCCTTGCCATAAAAAATGACTTGCAGGTTAGAAATATCTGCTTGTTTCTTTGAAACAATATGAAGAAATTTAATAAGCATATCTCCTGTGAATTCCTGTGCAGGTGAGGCCCAGGCTCAGGGAAATATCTGTGAGCACAGAGCCCTGTATTTAGTGGCTTATGTGGAGATCCAAACACACATGTGAGCCGGTGATTTGGTGGACTCCTGATTCTCCCAAGTAGTAAAGAGAGACTAAAAACAGAAGTAAAATGGGGTTTCAGCCTTAACAATTAAGTATGTGTCTCTAGGCTGAAGATGGCTGCATAACCTTGACCTCTTGTCTTTAGCTAAAGGGTTTCCTTGGCTCTTCCCTCCATGGGCAGCCAGCTTTGCAATGGTGCTGCAGAACCTCCTCACTCTCACCTTCTCCATGATTTTATCTCTATACATATATGCTCTCCTTTTTTTTCTTTTCCTTTTTCCCCCTTTTTTCCCACTCTCTTTTTTATGTTGGCTTTCTCCACTAGCTCCTCCCTACTGATAGATTCATATGTTTTAACATTGTCTATCTTATAAAAATTTGTCCTTAGTCTTTCATTTCCTGTAAGCTATTGTCCCATTTTTCTGTTCCCACATGTATCAAAATGTCTTGAAAGATTTAATAATGTCAGCTAATGTTTATGAATTTCTTATATCACTGGGAGTTTTTCTAACTCTCATTGCCTCGCCTCTTCTCTGAAAGTTGAAATCAATCAGAACTCATACTAGGTCCACAGAACTCACCCTAGGTCCACTTCTCCTATGCCATATATCTTTCCAGTGTCTGTATATAGTATCAGTCATGTAGTGCCAGGATTTCAGACATCACAATTGTGCAAAGTAATTCCTGAAACCCCAGGAAGATACATCAAAACCACCTTGAGATATTCTTGTGGTTGTCCAAATGGCATCTGTATATGGTGCTTGTGATTTCTCCCTGAAATTTCTTCCACAGTATTCTTCCGTATTTTAATAAAGAGCAAATCACCCTTTCAGAAACATTTTATTAGCTCATCTCCCTGCTCCAACCTTTGATCTTTATGCAATGCAATTTCCATAAGGCAGATAAGGTGATCTTTTAAAATGTAAATCAGACCGTGTCACTCCTCTGCTAGAAAGATTCCACAGTTCTCCTTTCAAAATTAAAGAAATTATCCTGGATTAGGAGGCTAAGAAATCTATCTCCTGTTTGCTCCCTGATGCTCCAGCCTCTACCTGTCCTTTCCAGCATAATTTTATGAGTGGAACTCTCTTTAGAGTCCCATTTCTTTTTCCTATGCCTCTCACTTAGAAAAACAAAATTAGGAACTTTGAGCCAAATGTACCTTCTCTTTTTAATCATACAAGCATTTTCTAAAGAAAAAAATGTTAGCAATAATGTTACTGACATTACTGAATAACCCCTGCATTGATGAAATATTCAAAATTCATTCATTCTCTATCATATATCACTTTTTAAGTTTACTATATATGATGGATCACTAGGATACTATTTGCCTGTTTGTTTATTATTTGTCCCCTCCAACCAGAATATAAACTCTATGAGGAGAGGAATTTTAATACTCTTGTTCTTTATTCTGTTCTCAAGGCCTGTGTTTGGCTCAGATAAGACACCTATACACATGATTAATTGCATTGTATTGCATACCTTATGGTAACTCACACAATGCTTGGCTCATATTGTAAATTTCACAGTAGCTTTAAAATGTCCATATATTTCATATATATTCATATATAAGTCAGGTGTTATACTTTTTATAATTCTACAGTTACTATCCCTCAGTATTTGGACTATAGCCTCACATGTTTTACTATGAAATGCGAAAATATGGAGGATAGAATTTCTACTAGGGAAACTGGCAGCGGCTTCTTTGATATCTCTAGAAAAAGCAGTTAAAATATGGACAATTTAAATTTTGAAAAATATTGTCTTTTATTTGGTTTGATTTAATCTTCTTTAATTACACATGGCTAAAAGTTGGTAGTGTACAAACAAATCAAACAAACAAATAAAAGAAGATGTGAGTGGTGACTGTCCTCCTGTGTGGGAAACATCAGGTTCATATTTCTCCCCAAGTATTCCCATTTCAGTTTTATGTTTCCATTTCTGTTCAGTTGCCACAATTTCAAGAATGATTTGTAATGATACAAAATATAAAACATATGTCACTGGTGAATTTTATAACTTTTATAGTTTTGTTTAGTATTTTTACATGCTTTTGTTTTCCTCATTGTTTTACTTTACTTTTTTGACTTAATATTGTAGCAGAAATTAATCAGATCCTAAACATCTTAGCAAATATGAAAATCTAAATTCATGGGGGTATATATTTAAATTCAGTGTTAAGTACACGGTTTTTGCATGGAAAAGGCTCAATAAAGGAGTCAAATTTCAAGTTTTGGATCTTGAAATTACAATGCCTGGTTGTGATTTTATCTGGAGTGGTTTTCAGTAAACAAGAATTTGGAGAAGTGTACTAAAAGTTTTCTCTCCCTTCTCTCTCTCTGTATTCTATTCTGATGTTTTCAAAGAAAATTCTGTGACTATGCTGTTACTGTTTTCTAATTCTAAATTCAAACTCAAATTACCAATTCAGGAACTTTGTATCAAGATTAAAATGAATCATAATTTAAATGAAACTATTTACTCTTACTTGATAAAGCCTTTAAATGTATTTCCTCACAAATTTTCAATGATTAATGTTTAAGTTATTGTAAACATTATAAAACCTCATGAATTTTAGAATTCAGAAAAAGTCATTAAGCAGAATTGATTTATGATTGTTTTAGTCTTTTAATACTATTAAACATTAAATATCAACTAGCATTCAGGAATATTGAAGTGTCAAATGTCACATGTCTGTAAAACAACTTACTAAGTAGTCAGTGGATCAGGTCAAATTTCAACCAAAGGAAATGCATTTAACAGTTCTCGCTAAAAAGTGACATTACAGCATGAAAGGTGATAAAGGAGAAACCCTAATGAATATGCGAAACTCAGATGACAGACTATTTTGCTGCATAGCCCTTATCTTTCATAGTTTGCTGAATTTTAGACAGTTACAGTGTTGCCAAAAAAGATTTCCATAAATTAGCTCTTAAAAAGCAGTACTTTAGGAGAAATTAAAAACATTTTTCCCAAATAAATAAGAATGGGACCTAAGTCTTAGTGTTGGATTCATTTTTTAAAAACATTGTCTGCTCTAGTCGGGGATCTAGTTCAGCAGCCTAGACACCCATCTAGCAAGTGCAAGGTCCTGAGTTTGATTCTTGGTGCCATTTTTTTTTTAATCTGCTCCAAAGTCAGTTTTGCTGCAGTACAACAGAAATCCAAGAAAAAAGTAGGCTACTATAGAGGTTAGCTAGGACATTTAGGTTTTTTTCTTCTCTTAGCTATTGTGAATAATGCTAAATATGAGCAGCAATGTACACTATATATTCAAGAACATGATTTCATTTCTTTTATATGAATACCAAAATGTTAATTGCTGGGTCTTATGATGGTTCTGATTACAATTGGTGGTGGTTGGGGCAGGAGGAGCGTCCATACTGTTTTCCTTAGTGGTTGCACCATTTTATTTTTCCAACAACACTGCATAGGAATTCCAGTTTTCCCACATGCTTGCTGACATTTATTTTTATTCTCTCTTTTGTTTTGGTTTACTTTTGGTTTTGATTTTATGCATAACAGACAATCAAACAAGTGTGATGTGACACCTCATTGTAATTTTGGATTTTGCTTCCCTGTTGAACAATAATGTTGATCATCTTGTATGCTATTGATTTTTGTATGTTTTCAGAAAAAGGTTTACTCAAATTCCTTGCCCAGTTTTTAAATCAAACTTGTTTTTGTTTCTTTATTTTCTTTTCCTTTAATTTTCTTTAGTTGTTGGAGTTTTTTATATTTTAGTTATAACACCTTTCAGATATATGATGTGCAAATATTTTATTTCACTGCATGTTGCTTTTCCCTCAGGTTATTATTATTATTATTTTTATTATTATTAGTCTTTTTGAGACAAGGTTTCACTATTGAGTTCAAGCTTTTTCTGGAGCTCACTGTGTAGCCCAGGCTGCCCTTGGACTTGTAACAATCCTCCTGCCTTAGTCCCCCAAGTGCTGGGATTACAGTTGTGCACCACTGCAACTGGTAACTCATTTATTATTTCCTTTGCTTTGCTGTGCAGAAGCATTTTAAAGTAACATAACCACTATAGACAAGGACAATGGGATACATACATATAACAGGATACTATTCTGTGATTGCAAAAAAGAAAATATTGTCATATTCTACAACATGGATGAATCTTAAGGAAGTTAATGGTAAGTGAAATGAGACAGTTACACATTACTGCATCATCTTACTCATGCGAAAGATTTCTAAAGTAACAAGACTCAGAGACACTAAGAACGGTGGTTGTCAGAAGGTTGGAGATGGGGAAATGCATATCTGGTGGTCTGTGATGCAGGGTTTCCAACTATGCAAGACAAAATTTCTAACATCTGCTGCACAACAGTGTGCATATAGTTAGCAATAAGGAAGTACACATTGAAACATTTGTTTAGACATCGAGTTTTGAGTTCTCTATCAATACAAACAGCAGAGGCTGAAGAGTTCAGCCTGAAACAACGTTTTTGCATAATGATGAGGGAACAGTTGTTAGCTGCTCGAACTCTCCAGGTGTATGGTAAAAAACTGTATTTGCCAAAACCTCAGTATTTGTATTCCAAAGACACTTGAACTACTGTGCTGCATTTCAAATCATCTAATTTGAATATTTAAATTTTTCATTTTTAGATATTTGTAATTTACCATTTCAGCAGAGCAATAAAATAATGACACCATATTGACTATTCTGAAGGTATCCCATGGCAAGTATGAAAATGAAAGTGAGACTGTAAATGAGCTGAATTATATATTTTCATTATTGCTTTTATGCAAATAAGCAAAAAACTGTCAGTCTATCTGTATTTTTTTTTTTTACTTTCAGTTCTACTTCAGATTTATGAGAAAAAATCAGGGTGGTTGAACTACAGCAGATATATTTTTAAATTATTTTCCAAACTCAACTCTCAAGATGTATCAGAAATTCCCTAAATTCTATTTTACCACCTCTTTTCAATTCTACAATGTCACAGGAATCCATTGTTTAAAGTAAATTGATGAGAAAATCAGGAACTGCATTTGCCTAGTGGGCAGGGACAAATTACAAGGAACCAAATTTTTGGTATTAACAGTATATGAGGGATAAAAAAATGGACCTTAGTTCAATGAAATAACATACATAACCTGAAATGGCCACCCAACACTGAGACTTTTAAAGGCACATTCCACATGAAAGTCTAGTCTTATGTCACACACACACACACACACATGATATATGTGTACTTATGTGTGCTCTTTAAAGGTAAACAACTATTTATTGAAAAAGTAATATAAATAGGAAACGTTTCTGTTCCTGTTAGGCTCCATATGTGATCAAAATAAATGATAGAAATCACAACTGTAATTTGACATTAATTTAACAATAATTTAACAATAATTTATGGAACCTGTAACATAGATCTAGTCTCACAATATTCTTTGACTTAATTAATAGTTCAAATTACAATGTACACAAGGTTACTTATAATAGCCTTACTCCTTCTCATAACTATCAAAGCACAGGTAAAAAATACAAAAGATATAATAGAAGTAATTTTAACAACTAGTCAGTGTAGAGTCTCCAAAGCACTATAATTAGTAGTATACTTAAAAAGAAAGTATAACAATAGTACACATCAAATTATTTAAAAATATTTCATCAAAATATGAAGTAAGAGGATTATCTCAACATGACCAGATGGATATGAAAAGGATTGCACTGGAAATGAAAGCCATAATTACTAAAATCAACATGATGTCAAACTTCAGATTAATTACAGCACAAGAGAAAAGCTGACTTGCAAAATAAATCTGTAGAAAATATAAACAGAAGATAGAAATCAGAGAGAATTGACATGTTACAAAATAAGAAAGTCTAACCTCAAGCAGAGTTCTGAATGAAGTACATAAAAAGAAGAAAAAATATTGAATTGAAATAATGACAGAAATTGTGATCGAAGTGCCATATATGTTATGTGTAATAAGTACGAAATTCATAAGTCAGAAAGAATTCCTATCACTATTCAGAATAAAACAGTGGAACGTAGTGAGAATGATCAGAAGGAAAGAATGAAAGACCTATTGCTACAAGATATAACAGGTCCTTAGAGCAAAGCAGTAAAGACAAGGAATAATAGAATACCATCTTTCACGAGTCAGTTATTGACTCATCATCTTACTAATGATTATAATTGCTGCATATCAATTGTGCAAAACTAAAATAATCACTTATCTGAAATTCTAAGAATTTCTTGTTGTTTGTTTGTTTTTTGAGTTTTTATTTTTTGTACCGAGGATTGAACTCACTACCTTGTGCTTGCCAGGCAGGCATTTATGCCGCTGAGCTAAATCCTTGTCCAAATTTTAAGAATTTTTAAAGAATTATTGTGGAATACATAGTGCATGCAAGTTATGCATAAAAGTATACATACAGCTATAGGATAATAAAATGAACATTTACATAATGTCTACATTTACTTTACCAATATTTTTGGAAGCTTCGTGGTTGCTCTTTAATCTTATACACTTATTTCACCCTCTCTAAAGGGTAAGGACCATCCTAAATTTGTATTAAACATTTCTTTATAGTTTTTTAGATTGTTTTAGATATGTATGTGTACTAACCAAAACATTGTTTATTTTGTTTTCTGATTTTCAACTTGGGATCAAACTAAGCACATTGCTTTTCTTTCTGTGGATCTTCTAAGTAGGTTAGGTAAGAGTGCCAACCTAAAAGACCCATACACTAGTCAGCAGCCTATAATTACAGGGACAAGTATTAAATTGGACAAAAAAAAATCTCCATCAAATGTGAGTGTTTGTCTTACTTCATTTGCATTGCTATCACAAAATCCCACAGGGTAGTAGTTTATAAATAACAGAAACTTATTCCACACAATTCAGAGGGTGGCAAGTCCAAGTTCAAGACAAGAGCAGATTCAGTCTTTGGGAAGGCCCTGCTTTGTGCTTCATAAAGGACGCTTTCCTCAGGTTTCCTTTACATGATGGAAGGTGGGAGGCAGCTCCATCGAACCTCTAACTTTTTTTTCTTTTTCCTGTCTCTGGAGATGGAATTCAGACACCCCCTACCACTGAACTACATCCTCGTCAATTTTCCACTATTATAATTTTTTTTATATTGAAAAAGGGGTTTGTTAAGTTATGACATTGCCCAGGATGGGCTGGTCCTATGCGTCAGTCTTCTTCAGCACTGGGGTAAGTGTGTGCCACTGTGATCAGCTTGTACTCTTTCTTGTAAGGATGATTACCTCATTATTCACTTCTAAAAAGCTGTACACAAACCCCTAAAATACCATCACACTGGGGATTGATTTTTAATGTATTTGGTAGGCAAACAAGAATTTAGGCTGTAGCAAATTTCAAATATGAGTTCATCTCATTTAACTGCATCTATTCCTGCATACAACTTTGCATCTGTCTGCAGATGTCCAAAAACAGTTCTCTGAAGTTCGTTGCTCAGCATTTGACCGCTAAACCCATGGCGCAGATTAGCCATTCTTACATCATAACTTTAAACCGTTTTCCAGCTTAATGATGTTTTGACTAAGAATTTTTGACTTTGCTGGTTTAAAGTCAGGACCCATTCAATAGAAACTGAATTTCAAAGTTTGCATTTTGCTTCTTTGGAAAGCTAGCAATATGTGGCATCATACGCTGTCCTGATGGTGGGTGGCGGC
>PVJX010019019.1:0-35535 GCA_004027295.1 Dolichotis patagonum
GGTGACCTGCTGTGATGTTCTGTGCCAATTTCACTATACTGTCTCAATTGGCTTTATTCCATCCTTTTTTTTCTGTTTGCAGCCTCACTGTGTGTTCACTTTGTATGCCTTAATTTTGTAACATGAACAGCTATTTCTGGGAGGACAGTATGTGGTTTGTCAACTAGTGATTTATGGGTTTTTTTTGAGGTTTTGTATTATTTCTACCCGTTTTTCTGTGTTTTTTTTTCTCTTTAAAAAAAAAAAAAAAAGAATCAGTTTAATTATCTGCAGCCACAGTAAACAGCGAAGTAGGAACTCCTGAACCAAGGCAGGGCGGAATGGGGTCCATTCATAGCCAGACTCATTCTCTTTCCCAGCAGTAGAAAACACAGAGGTCAGGCCCATTGACTGTGGAATTTACATGAATTTAGATGCCCTTCATATGCCCATGATGGACCATGTCATATGTAAGCAGAAGAATAAACAGACGCCTCTCCTATGCAGAGAGGATAGGAGTCTGAGCATTCTGTACCGTGTCGTCTTCCAACAGCCCCGATCCCTCTTTCCTAAAGAAATTCTTTCAGCTGGCTTTGTGTTCCTCATAGCACAGAACAGAAAAGCTGTGACAAGAGCAGACCCTATGTGACTTGTCTTGACAATGTGGGAAGGAAACAAACTACTGAGAATGAAGTTCAGTCGCGGGTTTAGCTCAGTGGTGTAAGTGCCTGCATTGGCAAACACAAAGTCGTGAGCTCGATCACTGGTACCAAAAAAAAAAAAAAAAGAGAGAATGAAGTTCAGTTTCCTGTCAGAGATTAGACCAAACATCTAATACCTATTTAAAGAATCAAGGAAAGCTAGCCATGGTGGTGCACACTTGTAATTCTAGCACTCAGGAGGCAGGAGGATTGCTGTTGAGTTCCAGGCCAGCCTGGGCTAGAAAATGAGTTCATGGCCAGCCTGAACTCCATAGTGGCACCCTGTCTACAATTAAAAAAAAAAAAAAAAATCAACGAATGCTCCCTGGGCTTATTCCAATTAACAGTTTCTCTGCTCCAATCAAATGCTTCCAGTTAGATCTACTTACTAGCAGCTTAGCTTGCTCTGGAAGAGTGATCTGTTCCCTTTTTCCATCTGGGTACCTCAACATCAGCTGTGCTTTTGGTCCTAAGGAAAGAAAGACAGAATTTAAGATAAGAGATTAAATTAGTAAATAGAGCAGGTCATCAGTGATATTCAAGCTTGAAGTACAACTGTAATATAACCAACCATTTACATCTGCACCCTCCACAATTCCATCTGACTTTTCAGGTGACATCTCCAGGACCTCTGGGTCCAAAGCTGGCAATCCTTGGTGATTTGTGGCTGTTCCGGGCTCAGTTCTGGCAGTGGGCTCAGTTAGTGACCTCCTGTTTTCCTCCTTTCTATGCCCCAAATCTTTGTGGGGAGACTTCCTAGATTTGGCAAGATTCTCTACCTCTTCTTCTTCATCGGAGCCACAAATGGATATAAATTCCTCACTGCCAGAAAAAAGTTCAGATTCAGACTCTTCATCTGAGCGGCTGTCCTGCTTCGTCTGTGTGGAGTCAAAATGTGTCTCCTGCAGAGAGGCCCTGATGGCCGCTTCTAGCTGGCTGTCCTCACTTGCATCTATAAGGCTCTCCTGTGATAGTCACAAAACACAGATGGAAAGAAAGACACACAAACAAAAAGCATCACATCAAATACAGCATAGAAATACAGTGATCAACACTGCAGCCACACCAGCCACAACTAGGTCCTACCCTGCACACTCTCCCAAGTCTTAGTTACACAATGCCCATTGAGAGACTCCATTTACTAATTTTGCTCTGTAGCTAGACACTAGAAAATAATTACAGTAGTGAGCTATAGCAGTACTTACAGAGAAAATTACAGATTTAAATGCTTACAATAGAAGAAAGGTCTCAAATTAATCACTTAAGTGTCTACTTTAAAAAAAATGGAAAAAGAAAAAAACAACTGTCCACTTAGAAAAAAGAAAGTGAAATTAAGTCCAAACTAAACAGAAGGGATAGCAGAAATTCACCAATGATAGAAACTAATAAATGATCTAAAAACAGAAACACAATAGGGAAAAATCACTGAAATAAAAGTTGGTTCTGATCAATAAAACTGTTCATCATCTAATTAGACTTAGGGAGAAAAAGAGAAGCAATACACTACCAATAACAGAATTAAGAGAGGGGACAACTACTATCTTTACAGTCATTAAGGGAGTAATAAGTTGGGCGTAGTGGCACAGAGCAGCACTCAGGGGAGGTTGAGGAAGGAGGACTTCCATAAATTTGAGGCCTCCCTGGGCTATATCAAGTGAACTCAAGGCCACTTTGCACTACACAGCGAGACCCTGCATCCAAAAATAAAAATAAATAAAGTAATGAGGGAATACAATGAATTTTATCAATATATAAAAATCCCTAGGTAAGATCCCTGGAAACACACAGCCTGTGAAAGCTCATTCAAAAAAAAAAAAAAAAAAAGCTCATTCAAAAGGAGATGTCCAAGTAAATCTGCACCTACAAAGAAAACTGACTTATAGTTTAAAATTCTTCACAAAAGCTGGAGATTTAGCTCAGTGGCATAAGTGCCTTTCTGGTAAGTGCAAAGTCTTGAGTTCGATCCCCAGTATCCAAAAAAAAAAGTTCCCCACAAAGAGAAACTCTAGGCCCAGGTGGTAAATGTCACCAAATATTAAGAAATAATTTGAATTTTACACACACTCTTGTAGGAAACAGAGTAAGCGGAAACACTTTCCAATTCATTGTAAGGTCAGTTTTGACCTAATACAAAAACCAGAAAAAACAGACAGGTAATGTAAGAAAGGTAAAACAAGAACAGAAAACCCTCAAAATCAAAAACCAAAACTATAAATCATATCTCTCATGAGCAGACACACAAATTCTCAATAACATGTTAGTAAATCACGCTGAGTATAATGGCACATGCCAGTACTTGGGAGTACTTGGGAGACTAAGGAGGATCACAAAGAGTTAAGGCCAATCTGAACTGTATCACTATTATACACCTATACCCTGTCTCAAAAAACAACAAAAATTTAGTAAAACAAACCCATTAACAACAACAACAAAGCATCAAAACCAAGTGTGTTTTAAACCGAAGAATACAAGGCTTAACATGAAAAAATCAACTGATGAAGCTCAGCTTGATGGTGCAAGCCTGTAATCCCAGCACTCAGGAAGCAGTGGCAGGAGGATCACCAAGAGTTTGTTTGACATTTGCCTGGCTACACAGTGAGTTCAAGGCCAGTCTGCACTACAAAGTCAGATCTTGTCTCAAAAACCTAAACCAAACCAAAGAAAACAAAACTCTAAAAACAAAACTCATCAGATGTTTTAAAAAATGATGAAATCCACTAGTAATAAAAGCTCAGCAAACCAAGAACAAAAGGACAGTTCCTCAGCCTAATAAAATATGTGCAACTTTATTAGAAAGATATAGCTAACATCAAACTACAGAGTGCAAAGACGTGTACCACTAACACCAGCAACAGGTAAAGATGTCGTCTCCCTACTTCTATCTCCTACTGTACTGGAGGTGGAGCCAGTGTGAGAAGACATGAGAGAGAATCAACAGATACAGGGATCAGAACATCAAAGTGTTTATCTGCTGACAACATGATGATTCAAACAGAAAATTTTAAGAATCTACAAAAGTGTGACTGTAACTAGAATGTTCATGTAGTAGGGTTACAGGCAAAGAACTAAAAACTGTGCAAGAACTAGAAAATACTACAGAAAGACAAAGAAGTGGGGAGATCTATTCTGCTCTACACATCCCAAAGATTCAGTCGTTAGGATGTTGATTCTCAAAATGCTCCAAAGATTCAATGCAATTCCAGTCAACATTCCAGTGGTCTTTTTTTTTTTAATAAAGTAAAGAAAAATAAATAAATAAATAAATAAATAAATAAATAAATAAAGAGTTAGTTCTAAAGCTTTTATGAAGATGCAAAAGACCTGAATGAAATACAGTAACTAAAACAATTTTTTTCCTGGTACTAGAGGCTCTGGATATTGAATGTAGAACCTTTACACTGAATTGCATCCCCAACCCTTTTTGTTTTTTATTTTGAGGCAGTTTTTTTTTTTTTAATTTAAATTTTTTTTTTTTTATCGGTACCAGGGATCAAATTCACGACTGTGCGCTTGCAAGGCAGGCAGTTATGCTGCTGAGCTAAATCCCCAGCCCTTTGAGGCAGTTTTCACTAAGTGACTAGCTCACCCAGACTGGGTTCAAACTTACAATTCTCCTGCCTCAGCCTCCCAAAGTGCTGAGATTATAGATGTGTCCCATCACACCTTAGCTCTACAATAATCTTGAAGAACAAAGGTAGAAGTTATCACACCATGTAATTTCAAAACTTACTACATAATATAATATATAAAATACACTAGTCAAGACAACAAAATATTTGTATAAAAGACAAACTAATAACTGAATTTGTTGAGTTCACAGAGATCCATACAAAATCAGGATGATGAGATTTTGTTTTGTTTTGTTTTGTTTTGTTTTGAAAACAAAGGTGCAAAGGCCAACTCAATAGAGGAAAGAAAATTCTACTAAAAAGATGATACTGCCAGGGTGGTGGCACAGGGCCATAACTGCAGCACTTAGGAGGCTGAAGAAGATTCCTGTGAGTTCAAGGCCAACCTGGGCTACATGACAAAACCCTGTCAATGAATGAATGAATGGAACTGAAACAAGTGAGTAAAGCCAGGCATGCATGGTGGCATATGGCCATAATTCCAGTACTTGGGAGGTAAGTGCTGAGTTCAAGGCCAGCTTGAACTATATTGCAAGACCCTGTCTCAAAAAAAGAAAGGAAAAAATGAAACAAGTGAATAGTCACACATAAAAAACAAACACAAAACCTCAACTGGGCTGGGCACAGTGGTACACACTTGTATTTCGAGCACTTGGGAGGTTGAGGCAGCAGGAATACAGTATTTGACCCCAGCCTGGGCAACTTAGCAAGATGCTGTCTCAAAAAATAAGAAGGCCCTGGGTTCAGTCTCCACTACTGCAAAATAATGCAAGCAAAAAACCTGATCATACCTGAATATCATATACAAAAACTAATTCACAAAAAGGAGCACAGACTCAAGAGTAAAAACTATTTTTAGATAGTTTAGATAGATAAAATCTTGAGTTAGGGCAAGATTTCTTATGACATGAAAGTATAAAAGTTGACCAACTGGATTTCATCAAACTTTACATTTTGCTCTTGAAATGATACTATCATAATAATGAATAACTAAGCAACAGATTGAGATAAAAAATATCAGCAAACCATACACTCGAAGGGCTTACATTTAGGCTATAAAGAACTACTGCAATTCAATAACAAGGAGATAATTTGATTTAAAAAAACAAGGCCAGGTGAAAAACTTTAGTCCCAGGTACTTGGAAATAAAAGAAACACTATGGGGTGTTTAGTTTTTGATTATTTATTTTAATGCCTTTAAAAAGAACACCCGCCTCCTTAAGGCTTTTCCTTAAACAGGTGCTTTGTCCTTCAGAGAGCTAAGGAACTATTACCACAATTCAATCTGGACTGCTAAAGGCACATGCTCTAAAACTATTTTACCTTCACTGCTATCAAACCCAAAAAGCACTTACCACCAGTGTGAGACTGCTTGTATCTCGGAAGGTCCCTTACTTACAGCCAATCATGATGCCAATCATAAAAGAGGTCTAATTAATAATAGCGCATTACAGAAATTAAGCACAGAAGTAATCTCTGAGAGAGCCAGAGAATCAGGTCCTAAAGTCATGTAACCAGTAATCATGGCAAATTACCCCAGAAAGTTGTTCCAGCAAAACGCCACTTCTGCTGCACTTCCACCTTGATTAAAAGAGTCCTCCCAGGTCTGCTCTGAGCAAGTGGATCCTCACTGCCCTGATCCACATATTTAGTGTTTATTTCTCAATTAAAATCTTTAGGTCACACATGATTTGGGGAAGACAATGCACAATGTATGTATCATTGTTACCCCAGACTGATGTGTTTTGCAATTTTTTTCTCTTTGAAATAAAGTGGATTTGAAAATAAATAAAGGAAGGAAAGAAGATATTCAAGAAAAAGTGAAAAAAAAAAAAATGTTTAGGTCATATGCCAGTGCCCTAACTGTAGGAGACACTGGGAATATGAGTCTGATGACTTCAAAGATGAGACAGAATCCTTAGTGGGAAATTATCAAAACATCACCATCTTAACATCAGACACTTGGTACAAAATGTGTACAAACAATTTCATGTATTACCCATCACCATTTCTTACTCATACTTACTGATCGGGCACATTTTTTGGGTGGACTGCTAGAAAGTCCATCCAGCTGCCCATGTTCACCCAGAAATCCTGTCACTTGGTCCAAGAAAGAAGATACATCTAATTGGTGCCACTCTACTAACTTCTGACCTAAGGATTAAAAATCAGGGTATGTAAACATAATAAAAATTAATACTTTTTCTGAACATCTCATTAAATAATTCTCTTTGCACATGCACAGTTAAAATTTACTATGAACACATATCCCCATACCTACTTTTAAGTTATACCGTGTATTTATAACCTAGAGACTGCAATCAACTATAACAGACCTCACAGATTCCCACCCATCATGATAGGATATCTTATCTGCTGCTATCACTTACTGCCATTTTGGAAGATGTTCAAACAAAGCAGTATCTAAATAAAATACAATCAATAAATAATAAAACCATGCAAACTGCAGTGGTACAAGCCTGTATTCTCAACTATTTAGGAGCCTACAAGCAGGAAGATTACAAGTTTAAGGTTGCCTTGGCAACACAGCAAGACTGTGTTTCAAAACTCATATTCCCAGAACTGCTTCAGAAAGTGGCAAGAACAATGGGATAGTGTGCTCAAAAGGAGGGGAAGGACTTTGAGGAGGGTTTATAGCAATGTGTTCTTTACTGCAATAAATTTCTCCAGTTTACACATTAATTGTATTGTGTACTATGACCTAAATTATTGCAATTCTGAAACCAAATATTGAAAGACCAATCATTTAGGTAACTGAAAAATATATGACAGGTTATAAGGCTGTGAACTAATACAAATCTTACCTGTTCGTGGGTCCAAGATGGAGACATAGGGGAAGTCCCCTAGCTTATAAAACTGTATGTATCTCTGACCTTCTTCACTGTCATGATAAACCTGTTAAATCATTGATTATATATAAAAAGTCAGTCTCTAAAAAAGGGACCAAATATAATCTTGTTATATACCAACAGCAATTAATTCTCCAAATGAACCTTTAGTGCAAGGCATGATCACAGTACTTAGTTAACATTTAAATTTTATAAGTTTTAAAAAATATAGTACAATAAAAGACACAATGCCATTAATCTCCCTCAAAAATCCTTCTCCCTAAAAAAGAAAATCTTCCCCCAAACACAGTTGTCTCATCATTTTTTTCTGAAGCAGTTCTGGAAGCCCTCTTTCCTGAGTATCTTTATTAGCTGTAATAGAAAATATGATGAATACTGCTGCTGAGTGCCATCCAATGGAAAGGCAGACTCGTAAAAACACGATGTTGTATCCTCGTCCATCTTATTCACATCTGATACTGCACAACTTGTCTCTTCCCCCAAGTCAAAATGATCATAAAAACCAATGGGTTGAACTGACTCAGGACAAAAAGGCAGCCAGGATGGCATATAATTAAGACACTCAGGAAAAAAAAGACTTCCAGAACTGCTTCAGAAAGTGGCAAAAATGATGGGACAAGTGTGCTCAAAATGAGGGGAAGTATTTTCAGGGGGGATTCATGGCAATGCGTTCTTTACTGCAATAAACTTCTTCTATGAGGTAGAGCTCTTCAACTTTCTGCCTGCAGGTCCTTATGGAAACTTAGCATAAACGTAACAACCTAGTCCCCTTCCTTTCTCAGTTCAAGGAAGAGGCACTGCTTCACATGTTCAAGTATCTGCCTATCTATGTCATTCTTGATCCCCAACATAAATATATCTCTCTAAATACATTAAAATCATAAGCTTGCAAGCATCTCATAATGTTAGGCAAAGAGATAATATGCACTGAATAAAAGAAATTTTGCCATTAGAAACAACATATTACATTTAGAGGCCTATAAAACATGAATAGCAAATCAACAGCATTAATAGTATTTCTTGTAATAGAAAAAAATGATTCTTTCAGAAGTTATTTTCTATAACTCTTCAAAATTAAAAAAAAAATAGGCCAGGGATATAGCTGAGCAACAAAATGCCTGCCTGGCAAGCACAAGGTCCCAAGTTTGATTCTAGGTGACCCCCTCTAAAAAAAATTATAAAAAATGAGAGTAAGATCATTTATTCTTAGCTCAATAATTTATATAATTGATTTAAAAATTACAAAATTCATATAAAAATGCAACTAGAGCCACTAGTGCCTGAAGACTTTAAATCCGTAGGTCAGGGCCGGGTGTGGTGGCTCATGCCTGTAATCCCAGCACTTGGGAGGCTGAGACAGGAGGATCATTGTGAGTTCAAGACCAGCCTGGGCTACAAAGTGAGCCCAAGGCCTGCCCGAACTGCATAGACCCTGCCTCAAAAAGTACAAAAAAAAAAAAAAATCTGTTGGTCAGAAAATAGTAGAGTGGTGCTGGTGGCACTAGTTTATATACAGCAACAAGAAGACTAAATTGTATATCCAATGACATACAGTTAGGAGTTCTAACACCTTTACTGTAAACAAATGGTAGTCACTAATCACAGTGACTACTGAAGCACCTGAAACAGTCTTGAACAAACTGAGAAGCATAAAATACACACAACAGACCAGGTGTGGTGGTGCACGCCCATAATCTCAGCACTTGAGAGGCTGAGGCAGAAGGATCACTTCCTTGGCTACAAATTAAGTTCAAGAATAGTCTGAACTGCATAATGAAACCCTGTCTCTAAAAGACAAAAATGATGGCTTGAAGATTTAATGTCAAAAATTAAGCAAAAGCAAAGCATCTCATGAGTATTTTTATATTAGCTACAAAACAGATACAACAATTTTAACAAGAACATGCTTATTTCAATAAAATCTATTAAATTAACTTCAGTTTTTTTTTTTTTGGTCTTTTTAAATGTGACTACTAGAAAATTTTACATTATGTATTTCTGTTGAACAGCACAATTAGTTGTCCATTCACGTATCAAGACACTTCCGGATTTCAAGTCCAGAGCGCCCATCACTACAACGTGGAAGCCGCAAGGCGCCTCTGGAACACAAGCATCAAACGGTTTCTATGGCGTGCTTCTGTTTCTCTCTCCTTCCTCTGGGAGTTCTCCATTGCCTTTTTCCCTTGCCTTTACTGTTTCACCCATTATAAGGGATTTATGTATCATGATTTAACTTGCTTTTCCCAGTTCATACTCTAATTTCCCTTACTCAAAATACCACACTACGAAAAAATGTTCAATTATCTCTCCTTACCTGCCAGAAAATAAAATGTTCTCGGATAATGTTCTTCACAGCTTCATTGCTCCATACATCACGGTTGAGGCACTGGCATGCAAAGTCTTGCACATTTTGAATATTTATCATCAGCCACTTATTCTGCATCTGGCCACACTCTTTGGCCTGTAAAAATAAAGATACACAACATTTATTCAAAATAGTTTCTACAAGCTGAGCACAGAAGCCCATGCCTGTAATCTCCGTTACTCAGGAGGCTGAGACAGGAGGACTGTAAGTTTGAAGGTACCCTGAGCAACTTAGTGAGACCTTGTCTCAAAGGGCCAGAGCCAGGGCTCTAGTCTAGTGGTAGAGCACTTGTCCTGCACACTGCCATGCAAGAGGTCCTACATTCAATCCCCAGTATCCTCTCCCTAAAAACACCAAACTTCTATTTGGTGACTGTCATGTTTTAGAATTCAGAGGTTATCCTTTCCAGGTAAATACTTAGGTTTTTCTCAAGCATGATCTAGAGTTTTCAGCATTCATTCAGCACCTTTGGCTGGAGCACTGCTCACCTTTGTCATCCACACACTACGCAGTTAGGCCTAGGAGTCTTGCTTCTGTACCCAACATGTGAGTACACTTTTTTTCTGTTATTCTCCCCCAAATAATACAGTACAACAGTGGCCCTGAATCAAGGCCAGCAGACTGCTATAGCTGCTGGTTTCAAACAGGAGCCTAAAGAGAATTCTTTCTGTGGTCTGTTGGCCATTTCAGAACTTTGGAAATGGAATGGTCAATTCATCAGAAAGAAATAGCAGGTGAGTGTGGCCGACTTTCGGTGGCCTACAGAAGAGAGAGCTGGCGCCTCGGGACCTGCACCATGCAGTTGACTCGGGGTGCCGGGAGAACAAGGAGCTCCGCCCCTTTTTGGGGGTGGCTGTGAGCCTGCCGGTGGGCAGGCTGAAAATCAAACATCTCATGTCATCCTGAACCTCGTCCCGTGCCCCCCTCCTTAGCAAGTGGGAGCCAGTGAACTACACATCTTGTGAAAAGATTGGCTATGTTATTTAGTATGAACTCCCTGTATGCAAAGATATGGACAACCATTTGGAAGAAAACAAGAGACAATATGACAGATAGTGAAGATCTCTGGTTGTCTAGCATTGAAATTTATGCTTTCTCATGTCCCGTTCTGTTCTGTTTTGTTGTGTTTAATTTTACCCCCTTTAAAATAAATTTTTTTTCGGGGGAGGGGGATCAAACATTGAACTCATGACCTTGCACTTGCCAGGCAGGCGCTTTGCCACTGAGCTAAATCCCCCAGCTTAAAATAAAATTTAAAATAATAATAATAATAATACAGTACAACATAGCATGCACACTGTATGAGGTACTGTAAGTAATCTCTAAATGATTTCAGGCATACAGGAGGGTATGTACATATTGTATAGAAATGCTGCATCATTTTATTTCAGGGACACTCAAAGATTTTGGCACTGGGGGGAGGGTCATAGAACAGATCCTCTGCATATCGAGAGGGACAACTGTATATAAAGTTTTGCCAGAACTTATTTATTTAGTTACTGAATAGGCTCTTCACATTTTCAACTAAATACTTTTATTATTTTTGCATCATTTCATTTAGCTAATTATTTTAATAATAAATGCTTTTTAACCTAACAAAGTACTTTTAGTAAATTAGGGCTAGAGGCACGTGTAACTGAGTATCAACTTTAAAAATATGCATTTATACTGATGAAATAAGATATAACATGGAAACTGTTCTGATTTTTTTCTGTATAATATATTTTTTTCTGTATAATATATTCCAAATAATGCCATTCAACTACTTGACAAAGATTTAATGAAGGCCAATCTTTCTGTGAAAAACTGTTCTAGACACTTATTTTCATAACAGTAAATAAAACGAAGTCCCTATGTTCACAGAGCTTACAAGCTGACTGCAAAAGATGAAAACCTGAGAAATAGTCCTTCATCCAGGTCAGACCATTTATCCTAAGTGTTTGCCCACCTCAGTAGTATCAAGCCATCCCCAGCTCTTCCCAGCACCACTGCTCTGTATCGCTGTTCTCTCCTGCTCACTCCATCCAGGTTTCTACTCAAATCTCGTTCTTTAGAAATTTTCCCTGACCTTTCTGCCTAAAAAGTTCCCTATCCTAACAATCACAAACAAAAGTGAAACCTATAAATTCACCTTTGCTTTCAGTTTGCCTGTAAGAAACAGAGCAGCCCTTATTCTCCTTCCCATAATGTATTTTCTTTTCCCCAGCAACTGCAGTATCATGCAATATATCATTGCATACAAATACATAACAAAAACATACAGATTTTTGTGTTTTCCATTTATTTATAGTCTATTTGTCTTACAAGACCAGTAATGGCAAACCTTTTAAAGATGAGTGCGCAGGGCCGAGGATTTATCTCAGTGGTATAAGTGCTTGCCTGTCAAGTGTTAAGTCATGAGTTTGATCTCCAGTACAAGAAAGAAAGAAAGAAAGAAAGAAGGAAGGAAGGAAGGAAGGAAGGAAGGAAGGAAAGAAAGAAAGAAAGAAAGAAAGAAAGAAAGAAAGAAAGAAAGAAAGAAAGAAAGAAAGAAAGAAAAAGAAAGAAAGACGAGTGCCCAAACAGCAACCCAAAATCTACTTACTTCTTTTTTTTTAAATCTACTTACTTCTTGCAGAGCAATAACACTGCAATTAAATCTGAATACTGACGTTTTAATTTAGAAAAAAAACCCCATACCTAATACGTTAACCTCTTTCGTCTTTAAAGAAAAACAACATGCATGCCATACGTTCACTATCACTGTAAATTCTGTGATGGGAAGGACTTGGTAAAATTTGATTACCACCATGGCAGAAACTGTTTATAGGTACCAAACATCTGTTCTCTTTTTCTCACTCAGAGATATCTCCAGTATCATCTAAGCATTTGGTATCATAGTATCCACTTCAACTAGGTGAGGCCATATTGCACTCTGCAACATGGTGACGCAAACCCAGGTAAGTATTAGATACAACTTACTGGGCAAAGGATAGCCTGCTCAGGCTCTTTGTCCTCCTTGCTGGCTAGTCATCTTAGATCATGGACAAAGATAAGCAAGAATGAGGCACAACAGAACAAGACAGAAACAAACCTTCAACTCTAATAACTACGTGGGACAGATGATGCTAAAATTTCCATCTTCTTTAAGCTACTGTTTTTCCTTGGTCTCTCTCACTGAATGAACAAGTCTTTCCTTTGGTTAGCAGAGCCAGCAAGAATTCCTGAACAGGACCCATCTCTAGCTACGCTAGTGTCTACATATGGTAACCTGGAGCTCAAATTTATGTATAATATGGGGACCAAACATCTAGGTCTTTCCTGAGCAGGTAAAGTGTCCCACCAGTTTTTAATATCCATTAGTCTAAACTTCACTGCCTTAGTCTTTACATATACTTCCCTTATTTCTATAAAATTAATACATATACCATCAATTATAATGAAATGACTACTTTTACTGGAAGTGTTTATACCATGTAAAGACTTGTAGGTAGGTATATTTACTCATATTAATAGTGAAAAAATTAGATTGCTGCAAACGATGTAGATCATGAAACAAAGAAGAAAGGTGATATAATTTACAATTCAGCAGACAAAAGATATTCACATTTATCCTCAATGAACCAAGAGCAACTGCTTTATATTATACAGAGTAACCAAGCTAAATCAAGCTCCAGAATTACTGCATTAATCCTATGGTAACTCAGAAGTTTAAAAACAGAAAACATGCCAGACAAACCCACATCCTTTTGGCTGCGCTACAACCAGCACACCAGACAGAACAAGTAACTCCTGTTAAGACCATAGGAGAAAAATGGAAAAACTATGGAGACATTTAGTAACACTTTTGGCTGATAAATAAAGGCCAAGGAGTCTCTCAACTATGCTTATGACCTAACAAAAACAAACTCATTTGATCAAATCACCAACATTCAAGTTTTCTGCTACACAGCCAAACACTTTCAGGTTTTACAATTCAGAAAACTTACAAGTCAAAAATTTATAAATTAATTTCTTATCCTAAATATTTTGTGCTAGTGTATGTCAAAGGACACTTTTTCTTGAAAGGGAGGTACTGAGGATCTCACACTTGCCTCACATTTGCCAGGCAGGCACTTGTGCCGCTGAGCAAACTCCCCTGAGGGCATTTAAAAAAAAAAAGTCAGAATTCATTTTCAAGTAAGTAGCTGATACATATAATCTTTAGTTATTCTTTGGCCTCCTTTATACTCATATATAAAATCTGAAATTTAAGTTGTTTCTGTGAACTTAAGTAATTTAAGTAATATTTCTGTGGAAATATTCTGATTTAAAAGACAATTAACATGCTAACACAAAAGCAACATACAAGTCAACACATAAAAGCAAGTTCTTTGATAAAAAAGAAAAAAATATAAAGTATTCACTAAATTCATTTATTTAACAAATGTTTTAGCATCACTGGTCATTAGAGAAATGCAAATTAAAACCACACTGAGATTCCCTCTCACTCCAGAAAGAATGGTCAGGATAAAGAAAACTATCAACAAATGCTGGAGAGGCTGTGGGGGTGGTGGGGGCAACTCTTCTGCACTGTTGCTGAGAGTGCAGACTGGTGCAATCACTGTGGAGGTCAGTCTGGAGGTTCCTCAAAAAGCTGGGATTGGAAGTCCCATTTGATCCAGCTATTCCACTTCTGGGCATATCCCAGAAGAATTGAAAACATCCTATCACAGTAATATATGTGCACGCATGTTTATAGCAGCACAATTTGTAATAGCCAGATCTTGGAAACAATTTAAATGCCCATCAACTGAGGAACAGATAAAAAAGATGTGGTATTTTTATAACGGAGTACTACTCAGCTATAAAGAATGATCACATTGAGATATTTATAAATAAATGGATGCAACTTGAGACCATACTCATAAGTGAAATAAATCAAACTCACATGTGTAAATACCATATTGTCTCCCTAATGTAAGAAATGGTAAGAGTGCATACAACACAAAATCATCAATAAATACAGTGAAAGGATAAGAATCTGCTCAAAGGAAAAAAATTGTATCCCAGGGAAAAGGAGGAAAATGAAAAAAGAAAGGAAAAGAAAAAATATCTAAAATTGTATAAACACACTTAGGATAGCTAAGATGACTGTGCTATAAATTCTGTAAGTTCTTGGAACAAAACAGTTAACATTCATAGGATTGGACCAATTTTGCATGTTAGTGTCTGGTGACCTGAGGAACTCTTGAAGATCATTATGTAAAATAACAACCCTAGTTATACCCCTACCACCTTGTTTTAAAGGCCTATAATCGTCATTGTTTTGGGTTCTTTGCTATGTTATTTATTTGTCTTTTTTGTTTCATGTTTTTCTGGTAATCTGTTTTGTTTTGTTTTGTTTTTCCCTCTAATACAGGAAGGCCAGGTATACATGTAGAAGCTTAATACATGTGTAGAACTTCTCCTAAACAATCTACAAGAATCAATTATATTATTATGCATGATAAACTGAACAGCTACTTTGAAGAAAAAGAGACATTATGGTAGCCATTTCTGATTTCCTATCATTGGGCTGTGAAAACCAGTAATGCTTTTTATTCTTTATTCAGAGTGGTTTTAGTCTGTATGACTTAATTTCAATATACATGAAGGTATGGATAGCTATTTTGAAGAGAATTAGAGACATTATGGCAGCCATTGTGATTTTCCTATTGTCTGGTTTTGAAGGCCTATAATGCTTTCATCACTCTGTTCTGATTAGTTTTATACTATATTGTTTTGTATGAATTCATTGCATGTGAAGATATAGACAACTATTTAAAAGAAAACAAGAGACATTATGGTAGCCACTGTTCACCTCCTGTTGTCTTGCTTTGAAATCTGTGTCTATACTGTCTCAATTGGCTTTATTCCATCCTGTTTTTTTGTAACTGTTTGCAGCCTCACTGTGTGTTCACTTTGTATGCCTTAATTTTGTAACACGAACAGCTATTTCTGGGAGGACAGTATGTGGTTTGTCAAATAGTGATTTATGGGTTTTTTTGAGGTTTTGTATTGTTTCTACCCTTTTTTCTGTATTGCTTTTTTTCTCTTTAAATAAAATTTAAAAAAAAAAAGAAATCTGTGTCATTTACATTGTTTTCTTCTAATTTGCTTTGTTCTGTTTTGTTAAGGTTTACCCTCATAAAATAAAATAAAATAAAATAAAATAAAATAAAACAAAATAAAAATGTTTTGTTCCTATTAAGTGCCAGCAACTCAGCCAGAAGATTACCCAAGTAAAAAGAAATGCATTTCCCTTGCTCTCCCATTAAGCTTACAAGTTAACAAACAAATAAACCTGCTCTGTAAAGTTTTTCTTCACAGTCAGTCAAGATAAAACCAAGATAAGCCAGACATGGGGGTGCACACCAATATTCCCAGCACTCAGGAGGCTGAGGCAGGAGAATCACTGAGTTTGAGGCCAGCCTGAGCCACACAGTGAATATAAAAGACCAGCCTGACCAGCCTGAACTATATAGTGAGACTGTGTCTCAACAAACATACAAAATTCAGAACTGAGGGACAATGAATTCTGCAACTTCAGAGACTTTTTCCCCCAAACATACTAGGACCCTCACAGAAATAGCTACCCCTTATTGACAGAGAATATGTTCAAGACTCTCAGTGCAAAAAAAATAAAAAATAAAAAATAAATAAAATAAAATAAACCAAAAAAAGGGCCGGGGATTTAGCTCAGTGGTTTAAGCGCCTGCCTGGCAAGCGCGAGGTCATGAGTTCGATGCCTGGTACCAAAAAAAAAAAAAAAAAAAAGACTCTCAGTGCATACCTGAAACTGCAAATAATGCCAAATCCTTCATATACTATTTTTTTACACAACTTACACCAATTTAAATATCCTCTCTACCTTAAATAAGCATTTAACACACTGTGGCAATCATATTTGCAGCCTGAGCCACAACAAAACTAGCACATTTATTCAGGACCAAGAAACAAGACCAGGATGCAGCACTGAGCTACACCCCAGTTCTTTTTATTTACTTACTTTGATTTTGAGACAGGGTCTCACTATGTTGCTCAGGCTGGACTCAAACTTGCGATTCTTTTGCCTGAGCTGCCAAAGTGCAGGGATCCACATCCATGGATTTCTTTGTCCCTTTTCACAACTTCATGGACAGATGATTTGTTCAGACCACAGATCTTAGCAACCTCAGCACACAGCTTTTTCGCTTTCCTTGTTGAAAACATTCACCTTTTCACTTAAAGGAAATACTTGATGGCCTCTCTTTGGTGCATCTGAACTAACTGCATCGCTACTGTTAAAACTTTTGGGCCACTATCACATGAAGTAACAGCTGCTTCAACACAGGCACTGCAACGCTGCCAGGGTCCATTTGATAACCAAGATGGCACAGTGTGACGGGTGGGGAGGTGGGGTCACCACATGAAGACACTGCCCTGGGCAGCACAGCTACTCAACAGTGCACATGAACTATTTATTTCTGAAATTCTCCAACAAACACAGTAAGATCTCAGGCAAATGCAACTATGGGAAGTCAAATTGCAGGGAATGCAGAACAACTATATAAGTAAAAGATACCTATGTACAATTCTTAAATGGTAACAAGCACCTGCTCTCAGTAGCAATTATAGATCCAGGGTATGGGTTAGTCCTGGAATGGCCCCCATGAGCTTCCTTTCTCTGGACAGTGACAAGATTATGGGGACTTATAGCTAACTTGCTGTGAGGCAGTGGGCTCTGGCTGGAAGAGGCAGTCACTGTGGTTGTGACCTGGAAGGGTACAGATCCCATCCTGGTTCCTCCCTGGCTCTCTGCTTCCCCAGTGCCAAGCTATAAGCAAGCTTCTCCACACCAGACCCCTCTGCCATGCTATCCTGCCTTGGAGCCAGAGGACTATGGACTGAAACCTGAGCAGAAATAAACCCATCCTCCTTTAAATTGATTGTGCCTGGTACTGAGTCCCAACAAGGAGGAAAATGACTAAGACAATACATAAACTTTAAAAAGTATGATTTTTAAAAAGCTATTAAGCCAGGTGTGGTGGCACACACCTGTAATTCCAGCACCGCAGAGACTGAGGCAGGGGGATTGCTGCAAATTTGAAACCAGCCTGGGTGACAAAATGAGCTCAAAGCCAGCCTGAACTGCATAGTGAGACCTTGTCTCAAAAAAAAGACCAAAAAAAAAAAAAAAAAACCCAATAAATGGCAAAGATTCTAAAATGATACCACACAAAGCTAATAATCAAAGGATTTTTTTTAATCTAAGAAGCAACTCCATCCATTACTGTTTGAAGAGACTTCTGGGAACATGGCAGAGTAGTAAGCAGAAGAGAAGGAGCTTCTCTGACAGTCACTGTCTAGACATTGGAATATAGCAATGCAAGGAAGCCATGAAGGAGAGAAGTGGGTTCCCTGGACCAGGAAGGATCTAAAGCAAGAACTGAAGCTCCTTGGGAGAGTGACAAGAGAAGCCTCAACAAAGGAGGACAAGGTAGTTCGCCCCAGCCTTCTCCTTGACTCTGCTGTGTGGGAGGAGTGGTTCAAATCTACCGACACACAGTGACTGCTGGTGACACCAGAGGGTTCCACAGAGAGCTGCAGCAGTGGAAGGCAGCAGTGGACATGAAGGACTGCACTAGCGGGGGGTGAGTGCTGAGGGCTCATTTGAGGAGAAACCTATTCACTGGGAGCCATCTTGGAGACAGGGCAACTGAGCTTAAAACTCAGAACAACTCAGAACAACTGTTGGCGCCATCTAGTGGTTGTCAGCTGGGCTCAAACTGGCAAACGGTGCACTGACATCTAGCATGAACTGGCTGAGATTTTCCACTACCCCATTATAAAGCTACTATTGCTGTCTTGCTGGAATAAATCAACACAAATCTAGACTCTGTCTCCATACTTTGTCTACCAGGGAAAGCAGAGACAAACCATTACTGTTAGAGATACAATTATAGAGCTGGGTGTGATGGTGCACATCTGTAATCCCAGCATTTGGGAGGCTAAGGAGGTAGATTACCATAAATTTGACACCAGCCTAGGCTACATAGTGAGTTCAAGGCTACCTGGGGTACGTAGTGGGATGCCGTCTTTAAAAAAGAGAGAGAGAGACAGACAGACAGAAAGACAGAAAGAAAAAGCAATACAAAGTTTGTTATGTCATTCAGAAGCTGACAAATATATATATATGTATATACATATATGTATATACATATGGGTGTGTGTATGTGTGTGTGTGTGTGTGTGTGTGTGTGTATTTGTTGTTGTTTTTCTTCAGGTATGTAAATTAGGTATAGACCCTCCCAACAACTTACTGTTTCAAAGCTGCCTTTATGCATCAAATCAATGGGTGGCCGAAACAGATCCGCAAGGGTAGTTAGTTTCTTATCTATTGCTCCACCATTTCTTAGTTCCTGCTCTTGCCGAACTGCAATAAAAATGGATGACAAAATTTCAATTAGCCATAAAACAAAAGAAGCCAGGAACTGAGCAATAAAAAAAATGGTTATCAACTGAAATAATTACTAAACAATGTGCTTCACCCTCAAATGCAAATACAAATATCTAAAGCTGACTCTGAAAAAAAGAAACCGGGAGAAGAGGAAGTCTAAGACTTGACAGTACTCCCTATCCAAAGTGAAAGCAGAATAATAATCTAGTTAGGGCTGGAGATGCAACCAGAGGGTAAGTACTTGCTCAGTGTCAGTAAGACCCTTAGTTTGATCCCCAGTACAACTTAAAAAAAAAAAAAGGGTCATCTAATCAAAATAATTTCCTTTACAAACTCAAAAACCAATTTTAGCATACATGAAAGCATTCAGCCTCATTTATATAGTTCTGAAAGTTATCTGAATTTGTGTGTTGTTTCTAACTACATTTTCAATCTTTAAAGATTCTAGCAATAGTGGTGAGCATTGTGGCTTTTTACTGTAAAATTATGTTTAATTTCCTGGAATAAATCTAATTAAAAATAAACGCACAGCCATGCTGTAATTCCAGTACTCTGGAGGCTGACACAGGATGATCTCAAGCTTGAGGTCAGCCTGAGCTACACAGCAAAGAAAACGAAACAAGGTTCTAGTTGTAAGGATAATGACTTCTGTCACTTTCCACCAGAAGGGCATAGATTACTTATTGACCTCAGTTTAGGTTTCCATTCATCCCTCTTCAAAATTATAAGACCTATTCATGCCATGATGAGCACTCTATATAAGTCAACTACAAATCAAACACAGGCCAAGAGTGAGTCATCTAGTCTCTAACATAAACTGTCCCTTCTTTAGGATTCCATTGCTAATTCAATAATAAATCCTCTAAAAGTATAAAACAAAGGTTCTCCTAACTTATTCCACAAAAAGTGAACCTCAATATTGGGGTCTGGAGTACCCCAACTTTGGGGTTTAGGCATCCCAAGTGGGACTGGGTTAGACTTAATGTGGTGTGGGCACCCCAATATTGGGATACAGGGAACCAGATTTTGGAGTCCAGATCCTCCAAGTCTGTTCCTTAACACCTGGACTGGTATCAGGGCACACAATAGAGTTAGATTTAGCACTAGGGTGTTGGCACCTCAATAGTGGAGTACCCACATTTTACATTTATTTTTATGTTTTCTAAGAATCTTTTTGTAATTTAAAAATATTTTTTCTTTTAGTATTCTGGTCAATAGTGACAGCTTTGGGTTGTGTTGCTTTTTCTTCAGTCTCAATCTATAACTACTTTCATTATACTAATTCCTTCCACTGATGGATAGGGTCCTGGAGGAACCAGTTTTATTTGATTAAAGGCAGCCTTCAAATGGCACCCACAGTGATAAATCACCGGATTCCTCACATTATCTCCAGCTCCATTATCATTCCTCTAAAATCAAATAGGTTAGAATCTCGAATAGTTCAGCTCTAGAGGAGGTAATCACACAGACTGAATTCCTAATTTTGCTTTTTAAATAAGGTGACTCCTCAAAGTATCAGGCCTAATATTAATCATCTTTCCCTTTTTATTAGGGAAGGTGGGGAAGGGAAATCATAATGTTCCACAGATACCTACTAGTTTCAGTTTGAAAATCTCGGAAACCATCAAATATTGAACGTGCAGGCCGTCGTCTTTTAGGAGCTTTAGGGAAAAAAACCAAAATTGATTAAAAACTGTACAGTAATTAAAAACTTCTTTATCTATAAGGTAGTTCTTGCTTTAAAATACTCATACAGAAGAACCAAACAGCAGTCAGGAGGCTGAGGCAGGAGAAATGTAAGTTTGAGCTAGCTTGGTCCGGGGATAAATCCCCGGCACTAGGGAATAGGGTAGGAAGGTAGCAGATGCTTGCAGATTTAAACTGGTGCCAGCGCTAAGAAAACAAAAACATTTTTAAACTTGGAAGTCATTTATACATAATTAACCCAACCAACTTTAGCACAACCATTTTTTTTTTTTTAATCGGTACTGGGGATTGAACTCACAACTGCGTGCTTGCAAGGCAGGAGCTTATACCGCTGAGCTAAATCCCCAGCACCACAACTATTTTATTTTACAAATGAAAAAATTAGAGCCCCGTTAAGAGATCTGACCAAGACAACAAGGCAAGAATCCAAGTGGCAGTATTAGAAAGAATGAAGATTTTTAGGATGACACCATGTGGAGTAAAATAAAACTCATATTTCAAATATTGCATTCAGTTAGACTAAGGATCTGAGCATCCTTCGGTATAATTCTTAAATTCAAAACATGTCTCAGTGAGCAGAAGTACTCAGTGTACTCACTCAGCACAAAACAATCAAAATTTTGCCAGGTGTGGTGGTGCACTCTTGTAATCCCAGCACTCAAGAGCTAAAGCAGGAGAATCGTTGCAAGTTCAAGACCATCTTGGGCTACAAAGTGAGCCCAAGGCCAGCCTGAACCGCATAGAGAGACCCTGACTCAAAAAGATGAAAATAAATAAATAATCAAAATTTTATCATCCTGTATGAAAATGTTGCTAAGCCAGAAAGAAATGACCATGTTGCCTATGTGCAATTACAGTTAGCCTGGCTGGCACAGAGCCCAAACAATAAGGAGTGATGACCAGCAGTAGGACAAGACATCCTGTCTGTCATTGCACAAGGTATTATTTTTATCAGAGAACTAAGTCAAAACCAAAAGGAAAGAATAAAAAAATGCAGAACCACATGTTAAGAACTTCTTTGTTGAAACATATTTTGATGGTGTATCATTCATGTGTCATATCAATACTTAAAGAATCACAATACTGTATCTGGAAAATATGACATTAGAAGTTATGTTTTTAGTTTATACTAAATTCTTATATTTAAAATTTTAAAACATTTAAACTTCTTTTTTTCTTTTCTTTCCTTCTTTTTCCTTTCTTTCTACTTAAAAATAATTGATGAAGCAGGGAAGGGTGGTATTTGCCTGCACATCAGCATTCCAGGAGGCTGAAGCAGGAAAATGGCAAGTTCCAGTCCAGCCTGGCCAACTTAGCAACTTAACACAGACATTGTTTCAAAATAAAAAAAATTGGCCAGGGATTTAGCTCAGCAGCATAAGCACCTGCCTGGCAAGAGTGAGGTTGTGAATTCAATCCCTGGCACCAAAAAAAAATAAATAAAAAAAATTAAAAAGGGCTGGGGATGTATTTCTGGATGACAGCTCTGAATTCAATCCCCTAGTACCATTAATAAAATAATAATAAATTTAAATTTTTATTAAAAATTGAGGAATGTTTTTTTTTTTTTTTTTTTTTTCCCACCTTGGCACTACACAGTACTGAATTTGTAATTATTTCTAGCTGGTACACTACAGCCTCTCAATTTTTTTTTTTTTGGATGAGTACTGGGAATTGAACCCAGAGCTATATTGCCAGCCCCAGTCGCTTTTAGTCACTAAATTGTCTCTTTGAAGCAGGAAGACTACTGTGAGTTCCAGACCAGCCTGGGTCACATAGTGAGTTCAAGGCCAGCAAGAACTACAGAGAGACCTTGTCTAAAAAAGAAGCAAAGCAAAGCAAAGCAAAGCAAAGCAAAGCAAAGCAAAGCAAAGCAAAGCAAAACAAACCCTCAAATAAATAAAACAAAAACATTAAAGAAAACAACTTTTTTAATTCCCTTAATAAACTAGGCAGATGTGGCAATGAAGGCGTCAGTGACTACTGGTACAGCTCGGTTCCACTGTCCTGGCCCCTCTACGATTCTGGCACTGACCAACCACTGCTTCCAAACTACCAGTTGAAATCTTTGTGGAGGCCAAACCTATGACCATAGCATTCTGGGAGGTTGAGGCAGGAGAATTGTAAGTTTAGTCAGTCTGACAAATTAGTAACTTAGCAATACCTTGTCTTCACAAGGGGCTGGAGACACAGCACATGCAAAGGCCCAAGGTTCAATCCCCAGTATTGGTCCCCCAAATACCATGTTGAAAAAGGCAAGTAACTTCTCAGTATTATTATGAAAATAGTACTGAACTTAAGAACCCTGGAAAGGATGTCAAGAACCCTAAGGTCACACAGTGTATGATGTGCTTTCAATCAATATTGCCCTAAAAAGCAAACAGTTTCCCAAAGATGTTCTCAAGTTCTAATAAGGTTTAAATGAAGGTAAACACTGCCTTCCTAACTGTACAATCTCACCTACCCCTGTCACTATATGTCAATCTAGAGGTAAAAACAAGAAAAGTCTGGGGCTGGGGAGTTAGCTCGGTGGCACAAGTGCCTGCCGGGCAAGCACGAGGTCATGAGTTCAATGCCTGGTAACAAAACAAAACAAAACAAAACAAAACACCACTTTCAAAGTAAGAAGTCTCATCTTAAATGGAACTCAGTTGCTCCTTTTCAACAGGAAGATAGCAAAGAATTCATTTCCTATAGTTACACCCATTCAATGATCCTGCTGTACGCCTCATAATGAAGAAAAGATAAGCTTCCAATCTATTCACAGTATTTATGGGAAAAAAATATGAACATTTTATTACATCTGGTATATCAACAGCACAATGGTTAGCTCACTTGAAGAGCCCACAAAGTATTACTATGGTATAGTATTCAGGGTTATCACATCCCCATAGCTTTATTCACTACTAAATCTAGACAGGACAGTCAACCCATACCCCTCATATCTGCAGGCCCCCTTTCTATGGTTCAACAATAGGCGGAAAATTATTAGAACAACTCTTAGTTGTGCAATTCCCTGAACAATACAATGATTTACAAAGCATTTACACCATATTGAGTATTACACGTAATCTGGAGATGAGAAATATAGAGTGGAATGTGCAAAGATCAGAGATGCAAACAGTAAGCCAACTTCTTGTTGGTTTTTTGAGAGTGTCTCACTATGTAGATTTGAGAGTGTCTCACTATGTCAGATTAGTCTTGAAGTCAAAATTCTCTTGCCTTAGCCTCCTCAGTGCTAGCATTCTAAGTGTGTGCCACCAAATCCAGATCCTGAATCATCTCACAGGAGACCTGAAAACACTGGGAATTGGTGTTGACAAAAGGAAATGCTGTGGGGAAGTGGTCCTTAACCTGTTACCCTGGATATTCTTTTTACTTTTATTAACTTATTTATCTTCTGGAAACAGAATCTCACTATGCAGTTCAGGCTGGCTTTAAGCTCTCACTATGTAGCTCAGGTTGGCTTCAAACTTGAGACAATCCTTCCACCTCAGCCTCCTGAGTGCTGGGATTATAGGTGTGCATCCCATGCCTAGCCTCATTCTTAAACTCTCAACTAAGGTGCTTTTCCAAATAAAAAAGATACAGGTGTAACCAGCTATAGAAGCACACACCTACAATTCAACTACTCAAAGAGGCTGAAGAAGAAAGATCCCAAATTTGAGGCTGAATAACTTAGTTAGACTCTCAAAATAAAATTTTAAGAGCCAGGGTGTTGTGGTACATGTCTGTAGTCTTAGCACTCAAATGGCTGAGGCAAGAGGATCTCTTAAATTTAACACCAGCTTGGACTACAGTGAGTTTGAGGCCAGCGTCAACTACATAGCAAGACCCTGTAAGCAAACAAGCAAGAGAAAGAAAAGAGAAGAGGAGAGGGGAGGAAAAGGAAAAGGAAAAGGAAAAGGAAAAGAAAAGGAAAAGCTAGATATAACTCAGTGGTAGAATATGTCCCTAGCAGGACAATGTCCTGGGTACAATTCTCCATAACGCAAAAGGGGATGGAAATACATGGATGTGTGTGTTTTAATTTTTTTTCACCCTTCTCTTACAACTTATTTCTCCTATATCTTAGATATCCTGCAAAACTTTATACAGGGCTCTGTTCTCAACTTTCAAATAGACTATTTTTCTGCAATACTGTTCTTAATACATACAATATACACTTCTGTCTGCCCAACCAGTTTAAAACTGCAACTTTTTTCTTTTTTAATAAATTCACTAACGTCTAAACTATTTGGCTCACAAAGGGGAAATACGTTTGCTATTAATTTTCTCTAACATAGGTTAAGGGTCCCAATCTCTACCATCTTCTCACATACCCAGACTTATCACAACTTTTTGTGTAGAACAGGGGTTATTTTTTCCTTTGTTCAAAACACAAATAGCACTTCCAAATAAAAAAGAAAGCATACTCAGACAAAATATAGCAACCAAGTGAACACTCTGGAAAAAGAATCTTATCTATTGTTTTGTTTTGTTTTGTTTTTTGAGACACGGCCTCACTGTATAGTACAGGCTGACCTTGAACTCAGTGACTCTCTTCGTTATGATTTGTATCTAGATGTCCCCCGAGGCCTCACGCAGTGATGGAGGCAAGGTTCTAAAGTTTGTCACTGACTCAGGGTCTAAAGCTGGGATTGATGGTGTGAGTGCTATACCATCCTAGGGCAGATAGGTAGCCTACATACAATATAAAGGACAGAGAGAGGCTTATGATCGATCTTTCTCCTTGTTGCTTTTGCTGTCTTCTGCTGCCATGAACTATTGTCCCTCTGGCATGTGCCACCTTGCCTTGAAGTGAGCTGATTATTGACTAAACCTCTACAAACTGTGAGCTAAACAAACCTTTCCTCCTTTAATTTTGGACACCTGGTATTTTGTCTCAGCAAGGAGAGAAAAGTAAGACACTCCTGCCTCTGCCTCCTTAGTGCTGGGATCGTAGGTGATGGCCACCGCATTCAGCTAAAAATGTTTTATCTAATGACAGGTCTGTTTCTATTACAAAGCAGTAAGCCCTTTTTGCTAACTTCCTTCCTCTTGGCTTTCTGCAACAATATCAATTATTTAATCTGCTTCAATCCTTATGAACCAGTCATGGAGCCTTGCTGAGTGCTACATAAACATACAAAGAAAAAGCAACTCCACTTGAGGTATCACTGAGCAAGCCGTCAGGTTTCTTCATCATTTCATTATGAGATCCTGAAGACAAGAAGTCAAACATGGAAAATAGTGAACTTACCACCAAACAAAGGCTCTGGTTCCACCAATATTTCTTGCTTTTGAGGAATTGGGGCACGAACTTCTTCTCTTTTAAAAATAAGTGGGAAATACAAAAAGAAAATTATTTTCTGTTTTCTTTCTGTAATTTTTGTATAATGTATTCAAATTAACAAGTAAAATGAACACCAGACTTAGTGACCTTTTGGGAACCACAGTCATCATGATAAATGAGTATAGTATTAGTTTCCAATAGAGATTAACCAAACAATACCTGCCATAAATAGCTCAAATGGTTAATAAAAAGAAAAGAACAGAAAAAGGATAATTAAATTGCAAAAGATATATTCAGTGGTAAATTTTACACTAATTATGAAAAAGGATAACACAGGTGTAATCTTTGATTATTTACCACATAGATCATAATATATAGAACAAAAAAGGTAATAATACATCTTCTAAAAGCCTATTTGCTTCAAAGTTTACCTCCATACGGTATACTAAATAGTCTATCTTTTCCAGCTAAAAAAATATTCCTTTCAATTTTTGTAAAAGTGCCTGAGTTGCAGCTCAGTGACAGTGTGATCACCTGTCCAGTCTACATGAAGCCCTGGGTTCATTCCACAGCATGCCCCCACCAAAAGGCTATCTTTTAAAAATGTTATGTGCCTTTAAAATAGTTTATCTTATATAACCAAACAGGAAACTGCTGAAAAATGTTCATGGGAAATAATAGTAACGTGCAAACATAAGCATATAAATTATGTACAAGTATATATTTAATTTAAGATAGGCCTGCTTTAACTTTCATCCAGGTGTTTCCAATACCACAGTACTGAATGAGATTAAGGTTCTCTTTTTGATGTCTAAGAGAAGGACCTCCAAAAGGTACTTTATGAAACAAACTGTCAGTACTCATTTGTCAAGTCACTAACATCTGGCATCAGTGTTGTGGCAATGAGGACTGAACTCAGAGCCTCATACATGTTCTGCTCTACCAGTGAAATACATCTCTAACCACCACCATCATCAAAGAACCACAGGTAGACAAAGACATCCACATAAGCCTATTGATGGAGAACAGTTCAAGTTATGCTGAGGGACATATCCTCCTGGACTTTAGTCATGACTCACACTCAGAAGCTCCTTAATCTGAAGGAACAGACATGGCTAACAAGCTTTGTCAATACTTTCACCAAAAGAAATAGGCCAGTCAGGGGCTGGGGACTTAGCTCAATGGCACAAGGGCCGCCTAGCAAGTGCGGGGTCATGAGTTCAATCCCCAGGACAAAAAAAAAAAAAAAAAAGAAAGAAATAGGCCAGCCAGGTACAACAGTGTATGCCTGTAATTCTACTTACTCAGGAAGTTGACGCAGAAAAGATCACAAACTTGAGGCCAACTCAGTAACTTAAACAGACCTTGTCTCAAAATTTCAAAAATGAAAAAAGGCATATGGAACAGTATGCACAAGGGTCTGGGTTCAATCCCAGTATCACCGAAAAACAAAAACACATGAGCTAAGGAAATACCTAAGCATAAGAATGCTTGCCTAGGGGCTGAGGATACAGCTCAGCAGCACAGTACCTGCCAGGCAAACATGAAGTTGTAAGTTTGATTCCTGGTACCCACTCACTCCACCCCCTAAAAAAAGAATGCTCATCTAATGAGTGAAGTTCTAGGTCTCACCTTGTGTACTGCTCCTCCAACTCTCAAAATTGTTTTGTACAATGATGAGGCACACGTTCCTCAAATCAACTGTAAATATCTATTATCCCCTTTTCTATAAAGGGAACCATGCTTTTATACTGATTTCCATTCAAAAACTGAGCCATGCTGGAGAATGAGATATCACAACTGAAATGGTCAACATTAACAAGACAAGGCTGTAATGTATTAATAATGATCTCTAAAGTTCACACTTTGTGTGCAAACAACACTGTACTGATACAGAACTAGGTCAACAAGACAGGCAATTGTACCTGCAGGTCCTCTTTTTTTTTGAGACAGAATTTCACTATGCACTTCAGGCTGGCCTTAAACTCACTGTGATCCTTCTGCCTCAGCTTTCTGAGTGCTGAAATTACAGGTATGTGCCACCACACTCAGCTCATGTATTCTGACTTTTAAATTTATCCAGTTTAGCGAAAATAAAATCCTGACCTTTTGTCTATTCTTGTTCTTAAAAATAAGTTTATTTTTACTAGCTCAAGTTTGCAGTATACAGTGATTACATTCATCATGAAGAGTTGGTATAAATACGTAATACATCTAAGTTCTTTTTTACTTCTCTTTCCCTTGTCTGGTTTCCTTCCCATTTGCAAAAAATGTTTTCCTATCATCTTTTGCTCTTTATTTCTACTTTAAATTTCTCATGTAAGAGAAACCACACAATATTTAAGCTTGTGTGTCTGATTTATTTCACTTAACATGGTCTCAAGGTATATCCATTTTCCTATAAATGAGTCAAATTTATCCTTTTTTATAGTAAAGTAGTATTCCACTGCATGCATATATATATATATATATATATATATATATATATATATATATATATTCATAGTTTCTTTAACCATTCATTTTTAATGGACATCTAGGCCACTTCCAAGATTTAGCTACAAGTTATGCTGCTATAAACGTAAGTGCTCTTGAATCACTGTAATATGTTACCTTTAACTCTTGGGAAGATATCTAGACAGAGAACAGCTAAGTCAAATGGAATTCTTTTTATTTTTTCAAGAATCTCCATACAACCATAGTAAGTGTTGCTAGTTTACATTCCCTAGTAGAAGGGCTTCTTTTCCCCACAACTTCACAAACATTTGCTATTGTTTGAATTCTTGATGAGGGCTATTCTTTCTGGGGTAAGATGAAATCTCAATATTGCTTTAATTTGTATTTTTTAATAGCCAGAGACACTAAACATTTCTTCATGTATTTATTGGTCATCTGTATTTCTAGTGTCTATTCATTTCAGTTGCCTTTCTTTTAATTGAGTCTTTTATTTTTAAGGACATAATATTTTTGAATTTATTATATATTTTAGATATTTGTGCTCTGAGGTATAGCTGGTGGAAATCTTTTCCCATTCTATATAGCTTGTCTCTTCACTCTACTGGTTATTTCCTATGCTGTGCAGAGGATTTTTAAACTTGATATGATCCCATTTGTTAATTCTTGGTGGTACTGGGAATTGAATTCAGAGCCTTAAGCATGCCAGGAAAAACACTCTACCACTAAGTTACATTCCCAACCCTTCAGTGGTTAATTATTGATGTTCCTCAAGCAGCTTCTCCCCTCTGTGAGGGGCGGCTGAGAGTGTGGCAGACTTCTGGCAGCCCGAAGGAGAGAGACCCTGGCGCATCGGGACCTGCACCATGCAGTTGAGGAGAACAAGGAGCTCCTGGGGGGGGGGGGGGGGGGGGGGGGGGGGGGGGGGGGGGGGGGGGGGGGCGCCTGTGATCCTGCCGGCATGTGGGCTGAGAATCAGACATCTCATGTAGTCCTGTCCCCCGTCCCATGTACCCCCTTCCCCTCCCCCCTGCTTAGCAAGTGGGAGCCAGTGAACTACACATCTTATGAAAAGATTGGCTATGTTATTTAGTATGAGCTCCCTATATGCAAAGATAAGGACAACCATTTGGAAGAAAACAAGACAGAATATGACAGATAGTGAAGATCTCTGGTTGTCTAGCTTTGAAATTTATGCTTTATGTCCCGTTCTGTTCTGTTTGGTTGTGTTTAATTTTATTCCCTTTTAAAATAAAATTTAAAAAAAAAATTTTTTAAATTATTGATGTTCCTTATGCAATTGGGGATCTGTTCACAAAGTTTTGCCTACACCTGTCTATGTCTTTGAGAGTTTTACCTATTTTATCTTCCATTAAGAGTTTCTGTTTTAGTATTTAAGTGTTTGATCCATTTTGACTTTATTTTAGTACAAGACAGATATGGGTCTAGAGCTAATCTTCTGTGTGTCTATAGTCAGTTTTCCTAGCACTTATTCTTATTTAGTATCCCATGTTATAAACAACGAGAGCTATAAAAAAATTATGCATATTAAAATCTCATTTGAGGACATTTTAAACATTTTGTTTCAAAAATCAATGGCTTTCTTTTGAGCAAGGTTCCCAAGCAAGCAAAGCACTATCACTGAGCTACCACTCTAGTCTAGAATTATTGTTCAAAAATTTTGTATGGCTATTCACTTTCCTAAGAAAAATTAGGACTATCCAGAATCAGGAAATATATAGTTCCCTGGCCTTTCAAGGCTACTGCTTAATGCTCTGCAGCCTTAGTAAGACGGGGGTAACAACGGTATCCTGTAAGGTTCTCTGGTGGTTCTACTGGTCTGTTTTGGTTTTTGCCTGCTACAGGACTCACAAGCTCTACCTCTAGGTCATCAGCTATCAGCCGGCCTCCTAGACTCACATGAGGCCCATGCAGGTCTTTTGAGGACTGAATAGCAAAAGACTAAATAACAGACGTTAACAGTACCCTACAGAATTCAAGGTTTTGTTGTTATTGTTGTTGTTTTTTGAGACAGGATCTCACTTTGTAGTGCAGGCTGGCCTGGAACTTGCTTATGAAGCCCAGGATGGCCTTTGAGGATCCTCCTGCCTCAGCCTGTGAGTGCTGGGATTACAGGTATGTGCCACCACACCCAGCCACAAAAATTTCTACCTGGTATTTTTTTTTTTAAAGGGACTTTCAACCTCTAATTTTTCTGAACCAAACACAAGCAACCTAATGATAAAAACACAACTAGTTGACTAGGCAGGGTAGCTGCTAATAGTACACAATCAATCCATACTCCGTGTGTGGTCTGACTGCAGAGACACTTGCAGAACTGGTACTGGGCTCTTCGGCGATTCCTCCCCCATCCAGGAACATAGTGACTGCCATCTCCAGGTTGTTGTTGCAAGCTTCAAGCATGTGCTTTCCTACACTTTCACTTGCACCTGAAATGGCAAAAGGACAGGAAAAAAAGTTAGAGAAGACATCTTCTTACAAAGAGATCATATTAGAAAATTGCCTAGCAAAGGAATAGCTTTTTTCCATTCTAAAAGACCTTTTTATTTAAGCAAGTTTATTTTTATACTGTTATCTGGTTGATATAAATAAACAGAGCTAGAAAAAGACTGTAGCAAACTATATGTGGTGGAGCACACCTGTAATCCCAGCCCTTGCAAGGCTGAGGCACAAGGATCTTGCAAGTTCGAGACCAGCCCGGGCTACAAAATGAGCTCGAGGCCAGCCTTAACTGCATAGGGAGACTCTAACTCAAAAAGACAAAAACAAAACAAAAATAGAAAAGAATACAATAGCACTGAAATAGTAGTCTTCTTTTATAATAAAACAATATTTGCCATTTTTTCTTATTAAGTATTTCTTCAAATGGCCCTACTATATATTTATTAGTAAATGAAAAAATACAGAAAAATTAAGCTAGGCATAGTAACATACTACTGTAATCTCAGCACTCTTGGGAGGCTAGGGCAGAAGTAAAGCAAATCTGATCCTACCTTTGGCAATTTAGTGACTTGGTAAGATGCCATTTCAAAAAATGAAGGGCTGGAGATGGTGTTCAGTGCAAACACCCTATGTTCAACCTGATACCTCAAAAAAATAAATAAATAAAAACTACACTTCTCAAAGTTAGAAATATTTTTTTTAAAGAAAGAATGTATTTCAGTTGCCATTTCTGTTTCAGTCAGAATCCAAAAGCAAGAAAACCGAAATGGGACATTTTTGTCTAAAATGTAACCAAATCAAACTCCAGAAAGAAACATCAATCTTTATCACATAAAACATTCATTCATTCATTCATTGACAGGGTCTTGCCATGTAGTTTAGGCTGCTCTTGAACTTACTATGTAGCCCAAGCTGGCCTCAAACTTGTGACAATCCTCCTGTCTCAGTCTCCAGAGTGCTGGAATTACAGTATGCACCAGTACTCCCAGCTGTGACACTCATTTATAAATAAAACCAGAATAGTCTGTTAAATAACATGCAAATGGTAACTCTTTTTTAAGAAAACACTTTTAGGTGGGCATGATGTAACTCATCTGTAACCCCACCACCCTGAGAGGCTGAGACAGAAGGATTTTGAGTTCATGCCCAGCCTGGTTAATTTAGCAAGACTGTATCTCAAAATTTAAAAAAAAAAAGACTGGGGATGCAGCTTCGTGTGAAGTCTTAGGATTCAATCCCAAGTACCACCAAAAAGGCATTTTTACAGCATGTACCAATTTGAGTATTTTAGTCAAAAGCCAGGCTTAGTGGTGCATGCCTGTAATCCCAGCTCTTGGGAAGTTGAGACAGGTGAATCTGCGAGTTCAAGGTCAGCTTGGGATACAAAATTGAGTTCAAGGCCAGACTGAACTGCATAGCGAAACCCAAAAAAAAAAGACCAAAAAAAAAAAAAAAAAAACCCACACAAAGCATTCCCATTTAGAATTATTTTTCTTGACCAGCCTGCCACCCTGGTTAAGTGGCTGTGGTCTGGCAAGCCGCAGCCACCCAAGGGCAAGTAGCAACCTCGTTTCCTGAGATCTGCGCCATGTTGGAACTTAGGGCGCTAAGAAAACGAGCAACCAGCCTGCCATGGGCTGAAAATCAAACATGCCACCACCACCCCCTTAGCAAGTGGGAGCCAGAGTCTGAGCATCTCTTGGGAGGTTGACCATATGTAATATAGCAAGTAAGGGGGATTTCATTCTACTATCTTTTTGAAGGCAAATATTTTAATCTTTGTCCTGATTAATGGTATTGCTCTACTCAATATTCTGTTTTGATAAGTTCTATAATATTCTGTATTTCCTTTGATTTTTCTATACCTGACTGAAAGAACAACTATTGTGAAGATAACGAGATATACATGGTACCTATTACTGTTATCCCGGTAACCTGCTGTGAAGTTCAGTACCAGTTTCACTACACTGTCTCAATTGGCTTTATTCCATCCTGTTGTGTTGTATATTACTACCTCCAAGTTAATAAAAAATTAAATAAAAAAAACAATAGAACATGAGAAAACAAGGTAACAAAATAACTCCAAAAACTCCCAACTCCACCAAAGCTGATCTATGGCGCATGAATGAGGAGAAACTCAAAAACAAAACAACAGAATTATATAAGGTGATTAAAAAGGAAATAACAAAACATCAGTAAGGTACTGAGCAAGCTGAAACATGATATAATTAAACAGATAATGGACTTAAAAAGCAAAAGGAGGAAAAGAAAGTGCTCTAAAGGATATAACTGCATGTATGTTTAAGTGTGTAGGATTGATAACCGTATTACTAAATTTTTGTTGGATCGTTGAACAGAACTGTTTGCAGCCTCACTGTTTGTTCACTTTGTATGCTTTAATTTTGTAACATGAACAATTATTTCTAAGAGGACAATATGTAATTTATCAACTAGTGATTTCTTACTGTTTTTTAAATTCTGCATTATTTCTACCTTTTTGTTTTGCTTTTTTTCTCTTTAAATAAATTTTTAAAAAAAAAGAATTATTTTTCCTTATATGAATTAATCCTCTAGAACCTCCTGTTGTAAGTAAAAACTTATCTAACTTTTTGTCTGAAAATGTCTTTTATTTCATGGTGATTCTTGAAGATTTACTGGGCATGCCATTTCAAAGCTGACAGCTACTTGTTCTTAGTACACTGAAAATAGTATTCCAATGTTCTCTGGCTTCTGCTGTTGTTCCTGGGAAATCAGTTGTCGAAATACAGAAAAAGATTTTTATAGTAATCTGTTGTTTCACTTTAGCTGCTAATTTTAAAACTGCTCTGTCTCTGGCTTGCTACAAGTATCACTCTGATTTGCCCTTCATTCATATGTATTTCCTTCTGGAACTGCAATTAAATACAATGTTAAAACTCGTCACTAATTTTTTATGCCTCAGCTTTCATATGTTTATTGTCTCTCTGTTGTATTCTCAACAAGATCTTCAGTATTATCTTCCAGGTCACATACTCATTCTTTGTCTCTGTCTCTATACCCCCCACCCACCCAAGGTCCTGTTATACAGTCCACGCTGGCCTTCAACTCCTAGTGAGCCTTCTGCCTTAGCCCCCCCAAGGGCTGGAAATATAGGTGTGCACTACCGAGCCCAGCTAATTTTCCTCTATTTCATGTCAGTTAACCTTTTATAACCACAAGTTCTATTTTTGTTTATTTTATTTTCCATTTGCTTGGTCTTGATTCAGAGCCCCTTAATTCATATTCCTATTTCAATCCTTCATTTAATCAAACTCACTGGAATTACAAAGATAAAACAAATTTTCTGCAGTTTCCATGGGTTACTATCTTCTGTTAGGGCTGGGGGTTTAGCTTAGCGGCATTAAGTGCCTGCTTGGCAAACATGAGGTTGTGGGCTGGGGATTTAGCTCAGTGGCTTAAGCGCCTGTCTGGCAAGTGTGAGGTAATGAGTTCGATCCCTGGTTCCAAAAAAAAAAACATGAGGTTGTGAGTTCAATCCCCAGCACCAGAGAGGAAGGAAGGAAAGAAGGAAGGAAAAAAATAAATCTTCTGTTAGTGCTGGCCCTTACTGTAGAATGACTTTGTGGGTGTGTGTGATCTGTGATATTATTTTTACCGTAATCTTTTGGGCCTTGAGATTTTAATCTGTAGATTTCTGGAGCCTGGAGTGAAAGAATATTCTTCCCAAGAGACGTGTTATGGTAGATTATTATTACAATTCTTTTGTTGTTCTTGTTTGACACAGATCTCACTCTGTTATTTAGATTGACCTTGAACTCGCTATGTAGCCCAGGCTGGCCTCCCCAGCAGTCCTGGATCAGCTCCTGAGAGTACTGGGATTGAATGTATGTGCAACCAGGTTGAAAATCATTTTCTTGGAGAAGAGACAAGATGGCGGACTGGTAGGTAGCAGGAGAGAGACCCTCTCTGAGAGAGACAGCTCAAATGCCAGAATAAAACACCCTGGAGAGAACCAAACAGAGAGATAGACTCTCACAACTCAGAAAGAAACTAAACCACAAAAACCTGCTCAATAAGAGGTCCTGGGGCTACTATTAGTGAAGATAAGATCGGCGAGCACGGCACCCTGCTCGAGAGGCCTGAATTCCGCCCGACCTGAACAAGCGATCCGCGCCAAAGGTGGCTTGAGCCACTGGAGCCCGGAGCTGAACAGCCCGGCGTGCAGCTCGCCCAGACCCGGCCCTGCACACGACCCACCCAGAGGCACCGTGAATTCCCACCTCAGCTGCGCTGAAGTTGGAGGTCCGGCAGTCCAGCAGTTCTCGGGGACACAGTGAGTGATGGGAATAAGACCCTCCCATGGGAAAGGGGAAACCGACTGGACGACATGTTGGATTTGGGCAGGACAGCCCTAACTCCATAAGGAAGTGGCTTCAGCTGGTTATTCCCCTTGCCAAGCGGATTGGTGGAATCTGCTTGGACTAGGCCACACCCCTGGTAGGGACCCAGTTACATCCCTGAGATCAGTGCACACTGATGTAGTGAAGGCCTGCAACGGTTGACTGGCCCAGAAGGGAGGAGCTAGTGCACACTGCCCGTGGGTGAACTCTAATCTCTGATAACCTATTGAAGAGGGCTAAAGCTCCTAGCCTGCGCCCTCTAGAGGAGCCTTAA